>JAGKQL010003381.1:0-14968 GCA_018398635.1 Cyprinodon brontotheroides | reverse complement strand
AGCACTTAGATCATTATTGTGTTAAAGGACAAGTCCGCTCAACAAGGAACAATCAATGGATCATTATTTATACCTAAAACTATCACGATATGATCACTGAGTCACAGAGGCGGCCATTTTATCCCAAATATATTAGCCCCTCACTCCTGCCATCTTCCAGCAGTGTGGCGTCCGCGGTCGCGGTAAGCCTAAGCGCCATTCTCACGCTTTCCAAGCTAAATCAGTAGGAACTACTAGACACATCTGCAATCAGCAACAATTATTGGCACAGAGGACCTCACCATTGAAATTCACCAAACCTATAGTGAGAGCGGCAATGCCCGCGTGCATGGCAGCTGGATGCTGGAATACATGGGAAAGTGAAAAAAGAGTTATTCACACCTTTCTGATTCCTGATCCTCCACCGGACGGGTTCGTGGTTTGGTCGTAGCCAACTTGAAAAGAGGGAGGATTTGCCGCCGAACTTCTGGCCAGAGAAAAAACCCGTAATATGTTAGCCAACATTTGGAAGAAGAATGTTTCAAGATGACTTGGATAATAGCGGATGTTGGTGACAAACACCAGATACAGCACTGGGACTTGATCAACAGCGATACCGCACCGTGATAATGTCACTAACCAGTAAGGTGGCAGTAGTGTTCTTTGACAGAAAACATGGATGCCTCCAGTAAAAAGCTTTTATTCACATGAAAAGTACTCTGAATTAAAAACACTGATCATTTATTGAGCAGGATGGAATCATTTCAGATTTAAGAACTTTCAAGAAGTTTGAATCCTGAATATGGTAGGATCAAACCTTTTAAGGCTTTTATGTTTTTGTGGGGAAGAGGTATTCAACTGTACATTCCAGTTAAATAAAAGGAGATTAATGGATTTATTTATTTTCTTTATCAAAAAAGAGAGAAGGAGATGACATGATGTCCAGCTCTGCTCTGCACTGATTTAATCCCTTAACTTTACCCTGAATATGAAACCCTTTTACTACGGTGTTGAACGCTGACGCTGTCACTGAGTTCCTAAGATTGGCTGCCGTTTCCGTCGCCACCTCTGAGACGTACTGTTAGCATAACGTTTCTGGCGCTGGGATAAACCGTGAGGCCTACTGCGGTATTTCCCATGGTGTCTGTGCGTCAGAGATTGACAGGCCTGGATGGGGTGGGGTGGCTGTTAGAGGATGTGCGCCGTGCGCGGACAGGAAGTCTGTGTTTGTTGCAACAGAGCGGCAGGACATTCTGACAGGAAACGGGAAACCACTGAGAAGACACTGGTTCCTGCCCGCTGACATTAGCGCAGGATCAAAGGCGAGCTGCTTGTTTGTATCGTCACCGATGGGTTTTTATGTCCATCCAAAATAGAAGCTGTTCCGGACGATGCTGAGGTTCCCACCGGCGCAGAGGTGCTGCTGCCTGATGGAGAGCTCCTCTTCGTGGCCTGGCAGAGAAAACCATCGAGTTTATTCGTGACAGATGATGGAGCAAGGCACATGCATTTCTTAAGACTAGTTTAGCCAGACAGGAAGTCAGACAAAGGAAGACTAAAGCGCATAGAGTTTATTTCAAAAGAAGATGGGGGAGGGCGGTCTGGAAGCAAGAACGGATCGCACACCATGTGGATCGCCGTGTCGGGTGAAGAAGCAGATATGGAAGGTAGTCAGACTGACGCTGGGGTTGGTCCTTCTCTACAGAAGGTCCTCATCATACAGGAAGTCCTCCTCCCAAATCTACCAGAATATACAGAACATCCATTAAATGTTTCAGATGATATAAATGGGTTAAAAAGGAAAACATCTGGTGAAGAATAACAGATTAACAGGAACTTAAATAAATAAATAAAACTTTCAATTTGACAATCTTGAGTAGCTGATGGACTGAACCAAAGAGCTGATGTTATATAGTGGGAAAAAAAGCCTTTAACTATTTACTCCAGTTACATAAACGGTTCATCATGTGGCCTTTATTACGGTAATCAGCCCTGTTCTGCCTCAGCAGCGTTCGTTCCTCCTTACTTACAATCATGGAAAGTAGTCAGAACAAATTACACACTTTGGTTAAACAGCAACATGTTATGAATAAACTTTGAGAAAGAATCTGGTTTGTTATGGGAATAAGTATGCCTTGCCTTCAAACACCCTCACTCAGGGGAATTGTGTTGCCTTACAGGTGAAACAGTGAAAACCTTAATAGTGACTAAATAACATAAATCAATATATGAAATAAGAGGAACTGAATTTTCTGACCACATGCTGCAAATCAGTGAATCCCTACAGTTTGAGGAGATTTGAGTCTAAGCAGATTTCAAATTGAGCAATACAAACCTAAATGTCTTTTTTCACATAGAAATGTCACATATAGATTATTAATACCAGATTTTGAACAAAGCTCTGAAGCTACACAGGAATCAGGAAAATCTGTAGGTTGTATTGTTTGGCTTCTCTAATGTCCCATTAGGTGTGAGTGGTTGTTTGTCTCTGTGTTGCGACCTTTGACCTGTCCAGGGTGGACCCCGCTTCTCGCCCGTAGACGGCTGGAGATAGACACCAGCACCCTTAGTGACCCCATTTGGGATAAGCGTGTAAGAAAATGGATGGATTTTACAACTATTCCTCATTTGTGCCCATTAATTATGTTTTTGATAAAAATCCTTTCACTAAAATACCATCAGAAAAATGTGCTCAGAAAAAATCTTTCATTCCTTTAGAGACAGCATGAAAAGTCAGCTGAGTACAAAACAACATAGAGAGGAAAACAAGAAGAAAAGGTCTGTAGAATGGGGCTGTTTGATGTGTTGTCTTCTCCATTCAGAGGGGCCCCTGCCTGTCTTTACCTAGGGGCCCCACATTTCCTAAATCCGCCCCTGTAAACATTTAGAAAAGCAGCTGGTTTGTAACGGCCTGAATTTCTTTTGACTCCGACAAGCACATGGTTGTAATACTCAAACAATCCCACAGATGGCAGCAACTCCATCATTCTCACATGTTTCATCTGCCTGATGAAACATTTTTAAATCTTCCTCTAACGTCAAAAACATATTTTATTTCTACATTTTTATTTATTCAGTTATCATCAAAGTACTTTTTAATACTACAGACCAAGTACAACAATATGATCAGGGTCATCCGCCCATAATCATGTTTACTATAGGAAAAAAAACCCCTGAAAAATAAGAAGAAAACATAAACAAGACTAAATACATTATAACAGCTATTTAGTAATCTAATCCTCACATATTATCATTTTTTTAAGACGCAAAAACAGTAAGCATTACTGATTTAATGAATATATCATTCTATAATTTAATTCAAAAAGCTGAAAAATTCCTTCTTTTAATCTCCTTTAGCCTTTTTTGTTGATCTGTGATGAAGTTTCCTGTTGAACTAACAGACTTCTGATAACTGAACACTCTGACTCTTCCTGTTCAAAGGGAGTTTTTCCTCTCCACTGTGGCTACAAGCATGCTTAGTGTGAGGATTGCTGAAGAGAGTCAATGAGTCGATGCAATTAACGGGTTTTCCAACTGAACTGTAAGTGCCTTGAGATGGCGTGTTGTGAATTGGCTATAGAAATAAACTGAATTGAATTAATAATCTTTTTTTAACTGTTCTCATATTTTCTCTTTATGTTGTTTATATGCCAGCTTTTTGTTCCAAAGATGGAGAAAATATAATGTATTTTAGATGTATATATATTTTTTATCTTTTATTTTTTTATCTTTTATTATCTTGTGTGGATGGATGTTTAGATATATATATATATATATATATATATATAAACTTTAACTGGAGCGTGTAGCAAAAAGTAATTTCCCTCTGGGATTATTAAAAGTATTTTTGATTCTGAAAAGACCAACTATAATCCAGAAATAACTCAAGATCAGTTCAGATCTGTTGGACTCGGCTGTTATGTTTTTTTCTCTTTAGGGCGATGATGTAGCGTTTAAACACAAAAAACAAACGCATCTTTCTGTTTTTTTTTGACTTTTTATTCTATATAAAAGATAACAGGCAGAAATCTGAAGAAAAAAAAAATAACAGTAAGAATGTTAGCGGAGATCGCGAACATGATGATTCAGATAAATGAATACAGCATGGAGGACAGCAGAGACACATTTTCCCTTTAGTAAATATTTCCTACATGTCGAAGCTAAAAGATGAGATGAAAAACATGAACAGAAGCTGATAGCTTTGGCGTTTGTCATTCTAAACTGGTTCAGCATTGCCTAGAGTTATGAGCTAACGGCTAAAACCATGAGCTAACGGCTAACGCCATGAGCTAACGGCTTACGCCATGAGCTAACCCCTTATGCCATGAGCCATTGGCTTATACCATGAGCTAATGGCTTATGCCATGAGCTAAGGGACGCCATGAGCCACCAGCTTAGGCCATGAGCTAACCACTTATACCATGAGCAAACGGCTAGTGCCATGAGCCAATGTCTTATACCATGAGCTAATGGCTTATGCTATGAGCTAAGGGCTAACGCCATGAGCTACCAGCTTAGGCCATGAGCTAACCACTTATACCATGAGCAAACGGCTAGTGCCATGAGCCAATGGCTTATACCATGAGCTAATGGCTTATGCCATGAGCTAAGGGCTAATGCTATCAGCTAATGGCTAATGCCATGAGCTAACGCCATTAGCTGCCAGCTTAGGCCATGAGCTAACCACTTATGCCATGAGCAAACGGCTAGTGCTATGAGCCAATGGCTTATACCATGAGCTAATGGCTTATGCCATGAGCTAACGGCTAACGCCATGAGCTAACAGCTAACGCCATGAGCTAACCACTTATGCCATGAGCAAATGGCTAGTGCTATGAGCCAATGGCTTATACCATGAGCTATTAGCTTATGCTATGAGCTAAGGGCTAACGCTATCAGCTAATGGCTAATGCCATGAGCTAACAGCTTACGTCATGAGTTAAATTATAAAAGCTTGGAGATATAGTCTATATCTGAATTAAGAAATATAAAACCATATCTTATGGCGTTGATTCAAATATATTATGGGGCCTTGTAGCTACATGTTAGCATGTCACAATTTCCTGCAAGATAAAAATCAGAAGTAGCTCAGAACATTTGCGACTCCAATCGGCAAAGTTAGCATCTTTGATCTCAGACTGCAGAAACAAAACAAAAGTCCATAAAATGATACGTTTTCATATTAATGTCCGTTTTGGTTCCAGTCTGTTGTAATTAAATCGATCTTTGTCAAATAGATCCACGAACAACAAGCCTGAGAAACGGGTAAAGCTGCTCTCCCATAAAATGGATCCATAAATATACTCTTCATTACAGCAACAGCGTCTTCATCCAGAGGTTTCTCCAGACACGCCGCTACGGTTGCTTATTCAGCAACTTGTTGTGGAAACCTCTCTGATATGAGGTTCATCTGTTTCATTTTCCCTTTGGGATCAAAGTATTCTTGAGTTGAAAAGATGCAAACATGATCTCATCGCTTCGCTGAGCAGGAGCGCCATCATCATTACACCACGCCGCCAAGCTACGACCTCACTGAACCGTCTAATGGAAGAAAGGACCTCCCAGCCTGAAGGGCGGGCGGCTGTGGAAGAAGCAATGTGTCGCAATGAGCTTGTCGCAGGTATGATGCAGATATTTTTGATTTATGCCCAATATTGAAGTGTGGTCTGCGCTGTTATTCCTCGCCACAACTCGAGAGGGCCAATCAGGAACTAGCTAGAAATTGTGGGTGTCTGCGTGTCGGTTTAATGAGATCGTTCGCCGTCTACAACCCCTCATCCAGTTCGCCGGACGACACACACTTCACCCGCATGAGTGTTCCCCAAAGACGGCCGTGGCGCTACGTTTTGGCTTCAGGTCCAAACCAACAGACCGTCGCACAGAGCTACAAACTAGCGTCCTGCGGCGTCTGGGATAGAGTCGAGGTGTGCTAGGCGTTTTAGACGTATAGCTGGTGGTTTCTGCCATTAGGTACCAAACAGGAAATACACATAGAGTAGAGCTAATAGAGAACTGACCAATCAGAGGCCTCCTGTCAGAGTGTCTGCGGAAGGGGTGGGGCATATCTGCGTTAACCGCGACGCACGCAGACGACCTGGTTGGAGTACAAACTAGGCTTTAAGTCAGGCATACACTGTACAATTTTTTGCCGTTTTCGGGCTAATTCTCCAATCGCAGGAGAATCTTTCGAACGCGCCAACTTTGAGCTTGATGGTGCATCGTGTAGTGTACAGGGAGCCTCTAATGACCACCATCATCAGGAATCGTGAGGTTGACCGTTGAGGGTAAATCGCTCAGCGGGCAAACAAGGATTCTTCTTCTTCCTCTCAGATGTAAACCCAGAAAGAGCATAGGCGGGGGGGCAATGAGTGAAATGGAGTTCTTCCTGTCAAACTGACAGACCGTAGTAGCCACGTTAGCTCAGCCATGTCTTTGTCCAAATACGTCGATCTCCTTTTTCTTTTTAGGGCTTTCCGCACTCAATAAGCCCAAATATCCAAGGCAGCGTTCCCTCTAGTGAGCTTCATGTTCCTCTGCTTTACTGGTTTGGCATCAGATAGAGCGAGGTCTGAGGTAGCGCCATCTCACTGCGAAGCTGAGACCCACCTGGTTTTTAGGCGTGCAGTGTGAGCAGGTAGATGCATCAGAACATCAGGTCGCAGTTTGAGGACAAGCATGGTGAACTGGTAACTCACACTGTGCGACATATAGTGAGCTGTTACTGCGTGCGCGATTGAAAATATCGCACAGTAGCTACACGTTTACATGGACACAACTAATCCGATTGAAGAGGCCTGATCAGATCAAAATGTTTCATGTAAACATGTCAGACTGAAAGATTCTAATCCGATTAGGTCCGATCGGATCTAGGCTATTCAAGAGAAAGAGAGGTGGTTTTGCCCGGTCGCCATTCCGATTAGTCCATGTAAACGTATTCGGATCTTAAGAATAAAATAATCTTCACTGCGCATGTATTGAAGGCGTCGAAGCGTGGCGTTTTCGCCTTGTCAACAACCAAGGAAACCACGGTCGGCTCTACGCTCTCCAACATGGCGGGAAAGGGCTGGCGACTTAAACACTCACATTTAAATGCAGTTTTCCTCCTCCTCTTCCTCTTTTTCTCTCTCCAATGAATTCTCCCGCGGTTCAACATCTGCTGTACAAGGACAGTAGAGTTTTTCTTTCACTGACTCGGCGATCGCACAAAACCAGGACAGAACTACCCAAGTTTGGCAGGAAGTTCTCTTAGTAAAGATTTGTGATCCCTTCATTATACACCCGTCATGGTCGGATCATTTCTTTTAGTGTCCATGTAGCGGGGAGATTTAAAATTTCCGATCAACTCCAAGGTTTGGATCGGATCGAGGAAATTTTGCGCATGTAGCTAATGTTTGCCAGGCTTAAACTGTGATCAGAGCAAAGACAAAATCTGATGCAAATCTAATCGCTTTTCTATCTCCTTGTTTTTAACGCTGCCTCATTTCAACTTTAGAGGTTTGGGGTTTTTTGACCTGATGCTAAAGAAAAGATTGAACCTGCCTGTTGTTTCATGTCTGATTTGACCAGAGGACTCTGCTCAGTTTCTGTAGAGTCTGTAATCCAGCAGAACCGACGGTCTGATATTAGAAGCTTTAATATCTTCTAACCAATATTTTAATCCAGCTTCTTGGCTGCAAACAAATCTTTATGAGTATTAAGTGCTAAAACGATGCTGATATAACACTGGGGCAGTGGTAGCACAGTGGTGGACCTGCTGCTCTCCTTTATTTTCCCTTCTGTTTCTTTGGACTTTTTGTCTCCAGCAGGAAGTTTAAACATGAAAACAAATAAAACGTCATAAATCTGAAGCTTGATGCGACAAAATCCAGAAAAAAAAAAAAAAGAAAATCTCTTTAGAGTTTGTTTTCCAGCACCTACTGATTATAGAAGATGTTTGAATTTACAGCTTTATACACCCAGAGAGGTGACACACTACTGAGACTGAGATCCAGCCAATCAGAGCTCCAGGAGTTGGTGTTGAATCCAGAGCACTGAACAGAATCGGTCACCATGGGAACACAGTAAAAAAAAATAAACCCGCCATGATTGCGCCACTGCAGCACTTGTGGTGTGGTTGCCATGGTTACATTGTTATCAATACCCTAAAAATTTGGGACCGATTAAAAATTGTTCAATCAATTTCTTTGAAACTTTTGACTTTCTCCTTCCCTGTTAGCCAATCAGAGACCAGCTTGTGGCGACATCATCAAAGGTCCTCGTCCATGCTGAAGCTGCTCCTCCGGCTGCTGGTCTTAGAGGCTCCACAGGACAGCTTGCGGGTCAATTTGTCACTGCTGCTCCTCCATCTTCCTCCATCAGGAACCCCCCCAGGCTGCTCAGCTCTGACAGCCCCACGCCGGGAAGCAGGTCAGGGGAGAAGACGGTCGGCGTAGCGTGAGACTCCTCCAGGTCCATGAAGCTCAGGGACGGATTAGGCAGCAGAGGAGACAGATGAGTGTTAGAGGTCCAAGGAGCTGGATGAGGAGAGTTGAGTGGAGTGGAGGCAGAGGAGGGGAGGAGGAAGCGCCATTGAAGCGCGCCTGGAGCTCCAACTCCTGGACAAAAAGAAAATATATTCAACAATAATTTAACCTCACCTTTGCTGTTTGGATTCCCTGTCCCCTATTTCTACACCATCAGCCCAGCCCCTCCCTCACCTGGACACCATCAGCCCCCTCCCGTCACCTGGACATTGCTCAGACCCTGTCCTTTCACCTGGACATTATCAGACCCTGTCCTCACCTGGACATTATCAGACCCCGTCCTTTCACCTGGACATTATCAGACCACTGTCCTCACCTGGACATTATCCAGACCCCGTCCTCTCACCTGGACATTATCAGACCCTGTCCTTTCACCTGGACATTATCGAACCCCTGTCCTCACCTGGACATTATCCAGACCCCGTCCTCTCACCTGGACATTATCAGACCCTGTCCTTTCACCTGGACATTATCAGACCCCGTCCTCTCACCTACAGACATTATCAGACCCCGTCCTCTCACCTGCACATTATCAGACCCTCACCCTGTCCTCTCACCTGCACATTATCAGACCCTGTCCTCTCACCTGGACACTCTTGGGTCCTATTTTCTCCACCTGGATCTTGCGCAGCAACAGGGAGCGGTTTGCAAGCTCTCTAGTCTCCCTCTGTCTCTCCTCCATCTCTCGGGCCCTCTGCTGTTCTTTCTGCAGTTTAAGGATGTAATCCACCGACGCCTTCAGGATGGTTCCTTTGTTCCACCTTGTTTCCCTGAATGACCAATCACAGAGCAGACCTCCTTAAGGTTCCTCTGGCGGTATAAGTGTTAGGAATCAGTGAATTAAATGTCTAATCAGTACTAACGGGTCCGAGGATTTTGGAATCAGTGCTCCGAGCTCTTTGATCACGGTCATTGATGTTGAAGCGTCGCCTCCTCTCAACTGGAAAACACAACAAAATGGTTTTAATGGGGTGATGTGAACATCTGCTGTAGAAGACAGTAGAGACTGACACTGAGCACAAGGACAGAACTACGGTCAGTACCCTTCATTCAGCGTTCATCTGCACAGACAAATGTGTCCTCAGACACAAAACCCATTTCATCATATCTACAGCTGGTGTCTCCACTCCCTAGCCAATCAGTGACCAGCTCTCTTCTGATGTCACGACTGTAATTGTATCTAAGCAGGTACTGCATGTAGTACCGGTTCTATGAAAGGTTACTGCATGGAAGGGATCCAGTCCCAGCTGGTCCTGATGGAAAAGGACCAGCAGTGACACTTCCTGTTTCAACACCAAATCCTGTGCTGTGATTGGCCGAGTGATGCAGCGAGAGTACTCACTCAAGTTATGATTGTAAACTATTACCCAAGCTCCTTCAGCAGAGCTTTGGTTTCCACATCTACAGCAGAAGAAAAAGAGGAGAAAGAAAGAAAGAAAGAAGAGGTCAAAAGGCGGGCGATGTTCCTCTGCTGCCAGCCGAACAGAGCCAGTTCTCCTTTTCCATTGGACCGCTTCCTGGTCTCACTCTGCTGGTTTGAACTAACCAGCAGGTTAGCTTCAGTAACTAGGTGGGATTTACCGGTCTGCTCCCGTTTGACTGCGTGCAGGTCGGCCGGGCACGCTGTTGCTAGCGGTGATGGGTGGGCGTGGCCAAATCCACCTCCGTTACATGTCCAGCATGTTCCCCGCGCGTCGGCGCTCTGCGACGAACCAATCAGAGGGAGCACCGTCGGTGATCTAACCCACAACAACCCACTGTTCCTGAAATGGAAGGTCATGTTCTCCTGAAGCTGAACCTGAAACCGGGAGCCGATCCTGCACCACCATTTTGAATCAGAACCTGCTGATCCTTCTCCTTTGCTCTAACCACAGTTCCTGCTTCTGCCAACAGGGGGAGCTGCTAAGCTCACAGGTGCTGATCCTCCTGGTTCCACTCAGGAGCATCAGTCCAGATGGTTCTGAAAAGGGGCTCTGCCCCATCTCCCCGCCCCTTTACACCCCACACTGTTCTACTGGGACTCTGACCTTTAAACTGGCTCTGCTGCTGGTGAAAATCTCCCGATCCGTTTCCTGCCTGAGACCGTTTGTTTTTAAAGCCTGAAGTTCTGCTGACTGAAGCATTCTTTACTGACTCAGCTGCAAAACAAGGAGCCTAGAAACACAGATTTCAGCAGTAAAACCCAAAAACCGGCAGAACCCAGAGAATCAGCGTGAGAACGAGGCTGGAGGAGAAACAGCTGCGGCTCTGAAGGCACAACAAACTGCAGCATTTACCTGGGATTTAATCCTCCTCTTCTCATGATCCGGCAGCAACACCAAAATCCTCATGTTCCCTGCAGTTTCACACACCCTAACACACACACACACACCTTAACGACACACACACTCCTTAACGACACACACACTCCTTAGCGACACACAGAGCCTGAGCTGCTGCTCTTCCCCTTTCTGCTCAGACAACTGTTAAAAAATGAGGAAACAAGTCCTTTAAGTCAGAACAGAAAACTCCCACAGCTTCATTATCTCCCTCACACACACGCTGAGGCTCCGCCCACTGAAAGAAGGAAGTGTGGAAAGCTGAAGTGATACTGTCCCATCCAGCTGCTAGCAGTTGACCACCTGAAGCTAACAGAGTGACCCCCTTACCGTGCTGGTGAGCTGCAGGCCAGAATCAATCAATGTGAGGAAATCCTCATTCAGGCTCGACTCCAAACTGATGATGTCATCGATGACGGTCTCCTCCATCTGGATCAGAACCACAGAAATACTGGTTATCCGCAAGAAAGAGGGATGATGGATGGATGGATGGATGGATGGATGGATGGATGGATGAATGGATTATTGATGGAGAAATGGATGGATGGATGGATGAATGAATGAATGAATGGATGGATGGATGGATGGATGGATGGATGGATGGATGGATGGAATGATGAATGGATTGAATGGATGGATGAATGAATGAATGAATGGATGGGATGGATGGATGAATGAATGGATGGATGGATGATGGATGGATGGATGGATGGATGGATGAATGATGATGGATGAATGGAATGGATGAATGGATGGATATGATGATGGATGGATGGATGGATGAATGAATGATGAATGGATGGATGAATGAATGGATGGATGGATGGATTGAATGAATGAATGATGAATGATGATGGATGGATGAATGAATGGATGGATGATGAATGAATGAAGGATGAATGGATGGATGGATGATGATGGATGATGGATGATGGATGAATGAATGAATGAATGAATGAATGGATGGATGGATGGATGGATGGATGAATGAATGGATGGATGAATGGATGGATGGATGGATGGATGGATGGATGGATGAATGATGGATGATGGATGGATGGATGGATGAATGAATGAATGGATGGATGGATGATGGATGGATGGATGGATGGATGGATGGATGAATGGATGGATGGATGGATGGATGGATGGATGGATGGATGGATGGATGAATGAATGAATGAATGAATGAATGAATGGATGATGGATAAGATGGATGGATGGATGGATGATGATGGATGGATGAATGAATGGATGGATGGATGAATGGATGGATGAATGAATGAATGAATGGAATGATTGAATGAATGGATGATGGATGGGATGGATGGATGATGGATGGATGGATGGATGGATGGAATGGATGGATGAATGAATGATGATGGATGGATGATGATGGATGGATGGATGGATGGAATGGATGGATGGATGAATGGATGAATGATGGGATGGATGGATGAATGGATGGATGGATGGATGAATGAATGGATGGATGAATGATGGATGGATGAATGATGGATGGATGGATGAATGAATGGATGGATGATGGATGAATGGATGGATGGATGATGATGGATGGATGGATGGATGGATGATGGATGGATGGATGGATGAATGAATGAATGAACTGCCTGAATGATGGATGGATGGATGAGTTTTTTTTTTGGTCAGACGGACTGACTCAGATCCTGGAGAAGAGCAGAACTCAGCAGAACTCAGCAGAACTCAGTTGGACAGGAAGCAGCATCAGCTCTAACAGGAAGCAGCATCAGCTCTAACAGGAAGCAGCATCAGCTCTAACTGCTTCCTGTCTTTCTGCTGGCCGATCAGAACCGGCCGAGGAGCTAAGCAGAACCTGCTGCTGTCACGACCCGATTCTGGTGGTTACCTCTTGCTTTGGGCTGCTTTCATTGGACAGCTCGATAGCGGAGTCCTGTTTGGGGGAGGGGCTTGGCTGCACGGCTGGCTGCTGATTGGCTGTCATAGTGTTGGACAGGTACTGCCGGACCTGCTGCCTCTGAGCCTGCTGGATGTGGTATCTGGTGGGGTTCTCCAGGTGGGTTTGCACCTGCCAGACACACAGTGGGAGGAGCTAAGAGTGACACCATGGCTTAATTGTTCTCCATCCATGTGTAGCATGGGACGTCCCGCACCTTCAGCACCTCCACAGGAACCTGAGCAGGCGTACAGGAAGGGGTCACAGTCAGGCTAATAGGGGAGGAGGTGTCAATGGAGCGCTGCTGCTGCTGCGCCTCCTTCTGCTCCTCCTCCAGAGCCTGCTGACGCATAAGCCCCTGACGCAACAGAACCCTGCAGGAGCAGAAAGAAGAGGAGCAGGTTACCGCAGCTCCCCCCACAGGACAACCAGGGAAAAACCGCAGAAGAAGAAGCACTTCTGCTGACCTTGATGACATCACTGACGGAAGTGAGGATGAAGCTGATGATGAGGGGGAGGCTCCCGAGGAGCTGAAAGGAGAGACAGAGGGAGTTCATCCTGTTTTTCATTTTATAATCTCTGTTCTAAGCAATCTCTCCTGCTCAAGGACGCAGAGGGGCGGAACCGCAGCCTCCGCAGTACGATTACAACGCTATGCTAACTATCTTATCCGTTCTTTTGGGCTACTAGAAACGGTCTATGACTATGACCTGGATGACTGGTGAAGATGACTGAGAATCTTCAGCAGCATATCTGATCATTTGTTTGCAGGAACTAGTCTGTGTCAGATTAAGGTGATTAAGAGGAAATAGTCTGTGCCTGGTGACTTTTTTTTTTTTTTTGCAGGAATTAATTTGTAATTAGTCGGCTGCTTGCAGAAATTAGTCTGGCCCAATGAACTAGTCTGTGCCTGGCCAGTGGTTTCCAGGAATTAGTCGGTACCTGGAGGCTTCAATGTTCAATCTGAGGTACCTGATGTTGACTGGCTGACTCTTGATCTGGTAGAAGGTATCACTGTCTGTAGGAATCAAACCGTCAACCTCGATGTCCGCCACGATCCCAGACTCCATCCTGAAATATGGAGAATCAACCATTTAGAAACCGGCAGGAGAAACTCAACCAATCACAGCTGACGGAGCTACAGTTCTCCTCTTTTAGCGAAGATGATAGCTCCGCCCCCTCCGTGAGTTTGACCAGTTGCGCTTTGGTGGATCCCACGGCAGCCTGAGCTTTTTGGGGACATTTTATTGATCCTCGATTAAAAGCAGGAATTAGGAAAATGGTTTGAAAGCGTGGAGCCATTTATAAACATCTGATGATGAGCGGTTCACTAAATAAACCCGGTTTTTTTTTTAGTTTCTGTTCTTAAACTCAGGTCCAATTAATGCACGTTCTATAGATTGAAGAGAGAACCGGTCAGGACACATGAAGTAGGCTAAAGGATCGAAAATATCAACACATCCTGACCCGATCCAAAGACATTCAGCAACAAACGGACAAAACAGTCTCTGACTTTCTTCTATCAGCCTCTAAGAGCTCCACCAGGACTCATCCAGGAGGTCCTAGAAGAACCCAGAGCTACGGCTAAAGTCCTCAGATAAGTACAGTTTAGGCTATAGCTGCAAGCAACGATTGAAAATATCATGCAGTGTTTGCCCGACTTTAGCAATGTACAAAAAAATATTTAAAAAACGATTTAATATCAAATCTGACGTCTTGCGCCTGTGTATAGACTATAGGTATGCTGGTCTGACAGAACAGAGTTTGAGCCTCACTCCCACAGATTGCCCTCTGGGTCACTGAGCAAAGACCCTTAACCCCAGTCTGCTCCCTGGGCACCGCACAATGGCAGCCCACTGCTCCCCAAGGGGAGGGGTTAAATGCAGAGAATGAATTTCGCTGCTCTGTACTCGTGACAGTGGAATGACAATAAAAAAGGCTGAAATTAAAAGAGATCCCTGAACTTCTGGGAGATTATTCAGCTTATGTTCAGGTCCAGACTCCCGATGATCCTTAAAATTTCGCGGGAAGCGGCTGTTCAACAGTCTCCCAGTGGTGCCCGACTTTACATGAGTGAATAAAGTGAATGTGATTGAGTGGAATTATCAAGGCGGAGATTGTTGTGTAGGAAGGTTATAAACATTTTTGGTTGTGGCGGTTTGTAGGAAGCATCTTGCTAACCCAAGTTAGCATCTTAGTGCTAGCAGGTTCCC
>JAGKQL010003380.1:0-22767 GCA_018398635.1 Cyprinodon brontotheroides | reverse complement strand
TACGTTATCACACCAGTATATTCATATGAATGCCAAAATAAAAAAACATTATAAAAACACTTTATAAAAACAAACATAATTTTATGCACAGGTTTACTTTTTGTTCATAAATCTTGCCCTTCTGAGGCTTTGTGAAGGTAAATCTGTGTTTTGCATGGTCCAATTAATGTCACAGATCTAAAAAATAATGTACCAATTTAATGGAGAAGCTATTAGTCAGCTTTATATTTTGTTTGATATTTAAAATAATTTAGATTTATTGTCTGAGAATGTGTTTATTTAAGAAAAATGATGCAAACTAATAAACATCTAGACAAAGTACACCATATTATATTATTTTACATGTGAATCCCGGTTTGTTCATTCTACTATGCCTTTTCTAAAAGTGCTTCAAACTGAGCTCCTTACCCTATCTCAAAGGGTGCACCCAGCCACCCTGCGAAGCTCATTTCGGCTGTCTGTATTCGCCATCTTGTCCTTTGGGTCATTACCTAGATCTCATGACCATAGGTGAGGGTGGAAACATAGATTGATTGGTAAATCGAGAACTTTGCCCCCCTACTCAGCTCCCACAACTGCATTAGTGCTAACGCTGTACTGATCTGTACTGATCTGCTCCATCCGTCCTTCACTCATGAACAAGACCCCAAGATAATTGAACTCCCCCACTTGAGACAAGGACTCCCCAACGACCTGAAGAGAGGAGTCCACCTTTCTCCTGCGCAGAACCATGGCCTCGGATTTGAAGGTGCCGAACCTCATCTCGGCCGCTTCACATTTAACTGCATACCACCCCAGTGCACGCCAAACGTCCTGGTTTGATGGGGCCAACAGGACAACATCATCTGTAAACAGCAGAAATGATATCCTGAGTTTCAAAAACCAGACATGGAAAACCTCCGGTCCCTGGCTGTGCCTACAAATTCTGTCCATAAATGTAGTGAACAGGACCGGTGACAAAGGGCAGCCCTGACTGAGACCAACATGCACCGGGACCAGGTCTGAATTACTGCCGGCAATGTGAACCAAGTTCCTGCTGCGGTCATACAGAGAACGGACAGCCCTTAACAGAGGGCCCCACAACCCACACTCCCGGAGCACACTACACGGTAGCACCAGGGACATGTTTAAACGCCTTCTCCAGATCCACAAAACACATGTGGACTGGTTTGATGAACTCCCACGAACCTTTGAGCACCCGATAAAGGGTATAGAGGTGGTCCAGTGTGCTGTGACCTGGACAAAACCGCATTTCTGTCCCACGTGTCAGTACTGAGCTGGGTAAAAAGGCCTTTGCTTATTCTGCTCCCTTTACATAGAATTTGCTGCAAAATAATTTGAAACTTAGTAAATTGGTTCGTTTGAATACTTTTAAGCTGAGAATGAGATGTTTTGAGTTGGACTCCCTCACATGTCAATGTGAGGGAGTCCAACTGGCCAATCCAGGGGTACTGTCCCACCCCGAGATACTGCAGCGATGTAGTCCTACAACATCCAGAGACTTAAGGTACTCAGGATGAATGTCATCCATCCCCGGGCCCTGCCACCAAGAAGCTTTCTAACTACCTCAGTGACTTCAGCCTGGCTGATGGGGGAGTCCGCCCCTAAGTCCCTAGGTTGTATCTCCTGGATAGACCTCCTGGAAGCCGTAACGATGGAATTTAGGAGATTCTCGAAGTACTCCTTTCACTGCCCAACGACATCCCCAGGCGAGGTCAACAGTTCACCACCTGCACTGTAAACAGTGTTGGGGAAGCATGTGTACCGTAGAAAGTAAAAAGATTAGTTATTGAAAGGAAAATGCTGAGATATATTTTAAGATGCCAGATGTTTTGTAATCAACCTCATACTTGTCTCAATAAAGACAGATGAAAGTATGGCTTGTGCTCAAAACATGAAAGTTAAAACATTTATTTATCTATTTTTTGCTTTCGAGGTTATATGCGTTCTTTATAGCAGAATTGTAATAAACTGTATTGATCCTTTCTTAAGAGTAACTGTTGGGACACCTAATGGAACCCAAATACAGTGTGTGCTTTCTGATCAGCGATAAGTAAAACTTCTGCTGTAAAGGGAGCTTTATACAGCTCTATAAAATCCAGTGAGGCATTGGGTGTGTGTGTGTGTCGTGTTCCCAGGTAACAGCTGTGACCTTTGGAGTCTGCATAACAACATAGAGTCAGACTGAAAGTCAACAGTGCACAATTCGTCCCCTAAATGCAAAAAAAAAAAAGGATTCCAGCTGCACTAAAGTTTACTTCAGTTACTTTTCATGCCTCTTACCAGGGTGTTTTACTGCCTTCTCTATAGTACTTCCTAAGCATTTTCATTAAATAGCAGCATATTTAATTTCCTGAAGGACAGATTTCCTTTTAATCTAATTGCACATTTTAAAAATCATTGCTAACATGACAAAATATACCTCAAGAGTCCAATTGAAATATTTTCCTGATTTTAGGAAGGGTATCAATTCTCTGTAGATAGGCGCAATTTTAATGAGCCTTGCTGTGGCACTTTTGGCAGTCAGATAATTATAGCTGCTTGGAAATTCTATGGTAACAATGTGGTTTGTGCAAAGTGTTAAGATAGTTTGCCAGATTTTGTAGGGAAATGTCATCTAAGCAGTGTAAAATAAGCTTCCTACAGTCTGTTTCTGGCTCATCTCTCAAAAACACCTACCTATTTTATGAGGGAACCTTTAAAAGGGATGATAAAATAACAGGAGCAGATTTATTACCTCGGTCTCTTTGGTTACAAAGGGTCTGTTAAAGATGTGGCTCAACTGTTGTGTTAAATATCATGGGAGATGCAGTTGTTGGAGGGTTCGTAAACAACAAAGACCGAAACTTTAGTTCTATCTGTCATTTTTAGACATTTGTTTGTGTTTCTGTGGAGCCCTCGCTTTTCAGTACAATATCGATCTTTTTTATTTTAATGCGGCTATTTATAAATGTGTCAGATCCCCAATTTACTACCTTAATGGGTAATCAACAGGAGGTCTTCTGCAGTGGTGTTGTATCTGTCTTGTGGATGTCAACAATCCACAAGACATGGTGTGTGGCTCCATGTGCCTCTACTTTTCTAAGGGTTGCATTTACTTCAATTAGTTTTCCTTTAGATTCTATCAACAAACTCTGATTCTAACCATAAACCTAATTATTACTAACATATATAACCTTAAACCCTTTTTGTGATGTTATGCTAAAGCAAATAGAAATTATTTTTTTTTCAAATATTGGCAATACACATGGATGATAGATGAGGAACTTACAGCAGAAAGAGTAATAAAATCACTAATAGATTGAAATGGAGTTTACATCCACTGGCTCTCAGTAATTGAGCAGGAAGCGAGGAGAGGAATTGTAGCTAAAACCAGATCTTTCTGTCCGTGTGTTGGCAGGATGTACAGTAATACAGATGAGACAAGAAGCAGCAGGAACTGTAATTGCAGACCATTGCTCCTCAGGGGCTTTTTTTCTGCCAAGCCTCAGTCTATATACCATCACCTGATGCAGCAGTAAGGCGAACTGCACCCCAGAAGCATCTTCTGTTTGTTCTCTTAACGATACAGCCACTTTATAGTGGATCATAAAAATGATCATATTTGTTTCATGAATAATATGCTAATTTGTTTTCCATTTAATACAGTTATGAATGCTCACATTGGAGTATGTGAGCATGTATATGATTTATGCACCGCCATAAAATAAAACCTTGAAAATTAGAAGCAAACAAATCAGCATAGCAAATGTCCATTCTTTATTAAGATCATTATCAGCTTGTTAAACATGCAGCAGTGTTCTCTGCCTAATGAAAGTGCTGGAAGCATGATTTTATATTGGGTCCAGGATAATTGGAAGAAAACGATTAAAGGAAAGTACAGTGTGTTCAAACATAGCTCGACTTTCCACCATATTTTTTCCTCAGCATAGTCTAAAGCAAGCTTTATAAATCCATCCATCCATTTTCCATCATGTTTATCCCTGCTGGGCTAAAGAGGGGTTGTTTTATAAATGTCTTTTTATAATTACATTGGATAGAGATTGAAGTTATACCCCTAAATAAAAGCTTGCAAAAACAATTTTCTTATAAAAGTTAATATTATTAGCAATGAGAAGGCCTTTTGAGGCTGTGTAGGAGTCACACCCTAATCACTTTGTTGGATTGGTGAAACACAGTGTTGGTGGAATCATGCTGTGAGGAAGCAGTGAGGGTGAAATCGGCGGCTAAATGTGTACGTATGACTCAGTCAGAGGTAGTTTAGAAAGAAGTACAGACAAAAATATGAGTTTTTTTTCTTTGAAAAGTTTGTGGAGACATTCTTTGGAAGATTTTCAGCTTTAACTTCAACAAAAGACAGTTTTACTAGCATTGACTTAATTTACATGAAGGAATTACACTTTGTGTGTCTGTTACAAAGGATCCCCCTAAAATGCATTAAATTTTCCCTCAATCATATGAGACATTTCTAATATATTATTTTCCCAGACACAAGGTTGTTTTTAATTGTGTTGCATTAAAAAGTTAATCCTGTCAATATTAAATAAACAGAACAATTCACAAATCAGATACGGAAGGTTCATAATTTTTTATTCAGTCAACCAATGTTAGAATATAGTACAATTAACTGTCCTTTTAATCTTGCGTAGCTGCTGACCAGCTCATGAAATAACTCTTAAGTAAAGTAATAAGGAAATATGGGGATAGTTGGAGGGCATGACTGTGTGGGATTAGTCTCAGAGAATGAACAAAAGCTGAAACAAGATGAAACAGTTTATTTAGACAGTGCAGACACAATGCAGCATAATGATGAGCCAGAATGTGCAAAGCAGGAGCAAGTTGATTGTTACAGTATATCTTACTTGGTTACTTTTGTTTGAAATACCAAGTTCAATTAAAATCCCTCCACTAGAGGGGAGTATGTCCCTCAGGGCAGCTGATCGGATCATGACCCTGAAGTAATCCATTTAAAACATGTTTTGAATGCATTTTTTCGTATGGGTAACAGTGAGAGGGTGAGCGGTGTGGAGAGGCAGTGACTGATTTAGAAGATCCTCTCTCTGTAATATATGTTTTTTTCTCTAAAATGCAGAGGACAGTTGGGAGTCAGGAGTCCCCTCTTCCTGGCTTCCTCTGTCCCTTTTGTTGGGTCACATTGCTTCTGGTTCTCTGCACCTCAAGAGAAACAAAGGATTAGGAAGGACTTACACCCCTTTCTCGTCTTTAATTACAGAGACCACCCTTCTTCCTTTCTAACATTCCCCTCACCCTAAAGCTGAGCACTGACCCTGCTGGAATGCTAGGCTCCAATAAAAGCAGATCCCCCACCACCATCCCCTTCCAAGTATCGCCATCAATGATACAGTGATTTGAGCCTAAAGCTCCATGCTCCTGTGTCCTTTCTAAGCCTCTTAGAGAATCTACAGCTCTGTGCACAGAAGGGTGCCTTGAAGGTTTAACAGCACTGCTGGGATACTGGTTAATCTTGTGAAAAGTTGTGTTTTTTCAGTGTCCAGATTTCTTCATTCTGTTTTCCATCTTTTAAAAGTAAAATCTGGCAGATTAAATAAAGCACATATTAACTGAAAATTAAGTTTGAAACATGATGTGTTGAATATAAAAAAAGAGATAGAAACTTCTATGATTTATATGTCAAAAGATTTGAAGACGTTTGAAGGCATGTGTTTGTGCTTCCTGTCTTTTTTAGTTCAAAGCTATATATTTGATCTGTTTGGATA
Source organism: Cyprinodon brontotheroides (assembly GCA_018398635.1). NCBI lineage: Eukaryota > Metazoa > Chordata > Actinopteri > Cyprinodontiformes > Cyprinodontidae > Cyprinodon > Cyprinodon brontotheroides. The sequence goes on along the minus strand of JAGKQL010003380.1, from coordinate 17,029 downwards.
TACTATTGGATATACATTCTGTTTTCAGTGGTGTTGATGAAAGAAGTTTATTTCTCACACTGCTACCTGCCTTTAGTTACACTATTCTTGAGTCTGCAGCTTAAGATAACTGTTATCTTTAAGCTTTCTAATTAATTTTAGAGCAGGTAGTAACTTGATTATCTTACCAAGGCCAGAAGATTTTTCTGACCTCTGACCAAGAAAGATTGAAGCATCTTAAAGATATTATTCCTTGAATACATCACTGAGTTGAATATTAAACAAGCTGAACAGCCCTTCACAGAAAACGAATCAATGTGCAAATAAGGGCATATGGGATCATTGAGATTATTTATCTTCTTTTTTCCAGGGTTCTGTCCACCAGGCGCATCTGTTTGTGGAAAAGGCCAGTGTTTCACACCAGAGCAGAGGTGTGACTTTGAGGATGATTGTGGCGATGGTACGGATGAGAAAGACTGTGGCACCTCCTGCTCTTTTGAGAACGGCCTCTGTGGCTGGAAGAGCTCACTGGCTGATAACTTTGAATGGGCACTTGGTACCGGATCTGTACAAAGCATACGGCCACCATTCGATCATACGCTGCAGGATGAAAACGGTATGGGATCAAATTTAGTCCACAGCCAATAAATCTGTTTAAATAAATTGTTTAGATTGCTGTTTATTTACTAAGGTCTGATTTTTATCACAGCATGAATGAGAAATGGATAAAAAGAAAATTCTACTCAGGGCACAGACTCAATCAATGAGCTGTGACACAGTATGATAATATCCCTAAAAATGGGAACTCACAGTATTAATCTAAATGTCATTAAAATCTCTTTGAAAAGGGGCATTGCAATCAAAACAATTTAAATAAATACCAAAGTAAAGCTTGGTAATTAACCCATCCTAATTATTAAACATGACTAAGTAGTCAAGAAGTGTAAAAATAATCAGGAAAGACTAATTTATAATAATGTAAAAAACTTGGGATTTAAAACTAACACACATACTGTTATCAGAATAACTTCATAGCTACAAGGCATCAAATTATATTTAATTAGTATTAAATGCAGAAGAGTATGAATATTGAATATTGAATGCCAAGGAGCATAGTATTGTGATTATTAGCATTAACTTGTTGAACATTGCATGCTGAATATGAGATGCCTGCATCCTCTTTAAATCTTTTGGAAGTAATCTGATGAGAAATGAATTAAATCTGATTACTTAATTAGGAACCTCTATTTAGGTTAAGAAAATTGATACTTTGTCCAATCTGCAGCCCCCTCACATCTGTTTTTCTACCATTGTTTTGTATCCCGGAAGAAGAAAACCCCAGAAAAGCACGAGGGTGTTTTTACATTTGCAACTAAATATCTGGCTATAACTCTTGTAAATATGTCTTTGGTGTAATGGTAAATGACTGGAAATTAAAGATTAACATAATCAAATAAAACAGGGTAATTATCACTTTCACTTCTGCAAAGCATTAAGCAAATTATCCAGTGAACAGATTAAAACGTACTATTCGAAGCAGTGGGCAGATGTGCTTTCAGACATAAAGATGACTTTTCCAGATGCTTTCTTTTGCTTTCAATTCAGCAATGTTACAATGTTCCTTCCCTCTTTATGAATTTTCCTTAACAAACAACGAGTGACCAGTAGCAGTTTTAAGCAGTTTTCCAGTGGGTTTAATAGATTCTTAAATTTTGGCCTTATTGCTCTTCTCCTTCATCTCCTCTCATCTTCTTTGCCTCTCCAGGCCATTTTGTGTATTTGGAGGCGACACCGGTGGGACTGAAAGGCGACAGAGTTCACATCAAGAGTTCGGTTTGGAAAGAATCAAGTGCTATCTGCAAGCTGTCCTTTTGGTACTATCTTTCCGATAAGGCCTCAGGGACCATCCGGCTACTGATCAAGGTAGGCAGAGCTTTGATTGAGTCAAAAAAAGAAGATAAGAGGAAATTAATTCAGTCATTGCGCTTTGTCAGTCATGGTTACCATGGTAACACTCAGCCAGTGAAGCCTATAATTAATTATGTAAATATCCACACTATATTCATAGTAAATTGGTTAAGAGTTTGATAATGCTGCCAGTCTACCAGTGTTTGATCTGTGGCTGTTGGATGGGAGTGAATTGGGGGTCATGGTTCTCTCCTGGGCCAAAAATTCCCCTACCCCCACCATCTTAATGAAGTTCATTTCAGCAAGCTCTTAAAAGGGACTATCACATCATCCTATAACTATACAAATTATATGCTTGCATTAAAATAAAGCAATACACACCAACCATTTGTCCTGATAATCATTACTTAGTCCCTTTTGAGCTTGAAAATATTTTTTTTCAGGCACTATCAACACACAAACATTGTTGTCAGTATTTAATCACACCACCATCCACTTGACAGATCCAAGACTTTGGCAGCAGCTTCACTTACACAAACTTTCATTGTGTCTTATTCCACTTGTCATCTTATATCTTTCCTTCAACACCTCCCCCAGGGAAATTGTGTCAAACAAGTTATATAATAACTCAAAAAAGTGCCATAATTTAGTCAGAAATCCTTTATATATTTGTATATTTAATCTTTGCTGACATGCTGATGGTCCTTAGGTATATAGTTGTGTACTTCGGTGGGCACCGTCTCATCCGGTGGCTGCCTGGCTGGGCCTGTGGGGTCCCCACTAGGGGGTGGTGCGTCCCCAGGCCTTGGACCCCTAGGCTCTCACATGGGTCCGCCTTGGGGGTGACAGGCTGCCAGCGACCTAGGCACTATGGCCTCTGAGCCCCTTTAGTGTTTGGTCCATCAGGGGTCTGGCTCTGGGTGCTCTTGCCAGCCCTTCAGTGGTGGAGGGGCCATCCCTATGTCTACCCTTCTTCTGTCCGAATGATCTGGGCAGCCTCTAGATATCTGGGGCTAGGATTGGCTCTTTATTGGTCCAGGGCCCTGTAGGCCCCTGTAGGGTGAGTCTGGGGTCACCCACACCTGCTATTGATTTATATTCTGAAAAACATGTGTAAATCCTTTATACACCAGCATGCCCATCCTTTCATACCACAGGAGTTTGGTTCCAGGTGTTCATGGGTACACAGTAATACTAAACACCAAGCTGCAGTTAAAAAAAAATATTGTGTAATCCCCATAGGTTTTGCCACCCACACACATGGATATCTAAAGGATACCCACTGCTCTTGAAGCTTTTTCTTGATGTTTTATTTGGCTGTCTATTGTCTTTTTGCTTTTGTTATGTTCTCTGTTTTCAGTTCCTCTCATATCATACAGGTGTGGGAGGAGATATGTAGGAGTTCCTGTATACGGTATATTCTGTGTGTTTGCTGTATTTTGAACTGAGAAAGCTTTCTGGATGGGAAGCGAAACATCTTCAGTCTAGGAAAACAAAGTCTAGTGGTTTGTTTTTTTAACTGTAATGTTTTGGAATACTATGACCTGGATGACTGAGAATCTCCACCAGCACATTCTGTGTTATTTTTTCTTATTTTCATGCGGTGTTTCCTGTCTTTATCTCTATCTCTTGGTTTGTATACCCTCTTTCTTTCTCATCTCCCTTTCCATCCCTGTTGTATTTGATTTTACTCCCAAAATAACTTTAAATAAAAGTTTAATATACAAGTACCTAGCAAAACCTTATGACAACATTCATATTAGTCTGCTTGTAAAGGAAATCTATTGGGCCATCATCTAGCTCTGGGACATCTATTCCCAGACCTATATTGGCAAAACAGAACACACAAAAATAAGAAATCCTTTGTATGACACCAGAGGGAGTTCAGATATGGAAATATATAAAGTTATTTAAGTCTGTGACTCTTAAAGGTTTAAAGCTTAATTGGCCTCATGTTTTTGCCATAAAAGCCTATGCGTAAAGATGGAGCAACATAGATTCTGCTTTTTTTCCTCTAGATTTCTTTGCTTATCCATTTTCTCTCAGCTTTGTTTAACTTTAGCTCACTGAAGGTCAAACCATTGCTGTTGACTCATTCTCCTCATATGTCTGTGCGGTAAAACTCTATCCTTTATCTTTTCTCTTATGAGAGAGTTTTTTGGTTTGATTTCCCTGGTGAAACAGTTTTTGCTTTTGCAGACTTATATTAGTATATATAAATATATATATATATATATGTATATATATATATATATATATATATATATATATATATATATATATATATATATATATATATATATATATACATTGAATGATATATATATATATCATATCGGATATATATACTGGTCATATATTGGGCATAGTTATTATATAAGGTATATATAAGGAGGATATAGGTACATTAAGAATAACTTATTGATCTACACAATGAGGAGAAATTCACTGAGGAATACATATTGAATAGACTAAGTAAAAAGAGGTGTATAAGGAGAGGCAAAGGTGCATTAGAATAAGCAATATATATACGGTATATGAACATATACGGTATATCAAGGTATATACAGTATATCAAGATAAATAAAATTGGTATATATATATATAATAGCAACAACTTATATATGTATATATATATACTGCTATATATATATATATATATATATATATATATATATATATATATATCACAAGGGTTCAGTACGAATTAACTTTTTAAAAATGAACCTTTCTCTTCTGAAGTGAAAATGTGCTACCTTATTTAGATGAAGGGATGTTGTTGCCCAGAGTGGGGGTTCCCAAACCTTTCCATTAACCCTATGTTAGCTCTCTTGCAAACCCACAGACGATGATAATTACATTGATAATAATCAATTCTATTGGTCACTGCAAATGTAAATTTTTTATGAAATTTGACCTCTGCAGTTAGCCCATCCCTAAGGAGCAGGGGGCAGCTTGGAGCATATAGTTGCTGCCTTTTGAGAATGCAAGCACTCTACTATGTCCATTAGGTCACCACTCCATCAAATGATACGAAAATCAATACAGTATAAAATGCTATGCAATTCCAACATTGAGGATCTCACCTTCAGAATGTTTTTGTCTCAAACAGAGCAAACATATTTGTAAGCGCAGAGCAGATCTTCAAAGAAGGTGCAAGGTGATTTGCACTTGCAATTCCGCAGACAATGTGTGCAATCCATTCTTTCAAAACAGTTATTTTCTTTTGTTTTTTTAAATATGAGCATTTTTAGTTTGAATAATTTTTACTTTTTATTTTTTACAATTATACATTTTCTCCATTTGCATGGCTTTAGGCATCCTCTTCCTTTTATGACTAATTTTAAACTGCCTGTAGAACAAACAATGTGTTCAGTTTCATGCACAGAACCAAATCAGTTTGCAACTCTTAATATAACCTTGTAATTTAATGCCACCTTTTCAGAATCTATGATTAGGTCTGTAATTTTGTAACTGCCTTATTTAAAATTCTATTAAATGACACTCCTTCCACTATTTTCTACAGTGAATAACCCATTATAAAAATGTGAAACAAACCTGAACTCAAAAAATTCTTTAAAACTGCGTGTCTGCAAAATGCTACAATATTTGAAGATTCCCTTTAAATGCAGTTGCTTTATACACTTTATTCCACTGATATTCCCTTAAAAGCAATATCGTGAATAGGATATTAGAAACTTAAACGATGGGATTTAATAGTGTTATAGGCTCTGTGCTGATTGTCATTGATTATGTGACTCTTGTGAGAAGCAGGAGATGATAAATGTCTGCTCCTTTCTCACATCTGGATGGAAAATGGAAAATTTAGCTTACAAAAATGGTTTGCTGTGAATAGTAAAATAAGCCATTAAATTCTATACACCAAGAGAGAGATGGTTTAAACCCTGGAGACAGGCGTAGAAAATGTTACATTAGTCAAGCTTGTGTCTGTGTGGGTCAGCGGGCGTGTGTTTTTGTAAAAAAGACAGATCTGATGCTCAGTGTAACTTGGAACTCCTATGGTGAATGTGTGACCTTGCAGGTTCAAAAGCCATTAGCACTTACAGAATATTGCATTGTGCTTTCATGCATAACATGCACTTTTATGGGCTTGATAATTTACTGACTCCATAGAGAGTAACTTAAAACACACACACACAGATATTTTGTAGGAGCAGAAATAGAAGAGAAGGCTAAACATAAGCAATGCATCTTGCCAGTGGGTACCTTGTGAAATTTACGAAGGTCAAAGATTGTTACAGCAGACCTTGGGTATCAATCTTAAAAGTCATTCATGATTAAGTTAACAGGCTTTTGTTACAGAATGAACGACATATGGGTTTTAAACAAAGGTGACTTGGGGGAGGCTTTTTTTCAGATAAAAAGATGGCTGTTACATGATATACATTGCAATCACTGAAGTATCAATTTAATCAATTAACTATATTGCAGGTAGTTAAAACAAAAACAATGTCTTTGCTACTCTTTCCCTTAATCACCTGCATGATGGTTTGAGAAAAGAGTTGCTGTTGCAGCGTTTTGCTTGTCCTTACAGTATCTCCCACCTATTAAGAATTGGAATTAATTTCCCACCTATAAAAAAATGAATGAAAAAAATTTTAGTCAGGGCATGAGCCTTAAGTTAAAACAATTAATTTTCAATTCAACACAGTTTATTTATATAGTACCAATTCACAACCAATATAATCTCAAGGAACTTTCTATCAAGGAAAGCCACCTGGTTGCATAGTCATTGACCTGCAGGACATGCTCTTCCTGGATGAGCGTGCAGCAATGATATTCGCTTGTATTTTGTTTTTGACCCTTCAGCAATCCCTCACACCATGCATGCAGTGACAGGGTAAGCATACCTGTATAGGGTAAAGAGAAAAAAAACAGTAGCATAGTCAAGTTTATTAGGACTGAAAACTCTGGTAAAATGTCGGTTTGTGCATGACACCTGATATTGGTCTCTACACAGACAAACTCACATTCTGGTCTTGCTACATGTACTGAGGACCATGTCACATTGGCTTCCATTTATTTTCAGTCATTTTCATCCCTCTCTACACCCTCCCTCTGACAATAACCCCACACATAACCATTACCAGTGCATACCTCACCATAAACCTAAACTACGGTAAACTAAACTCACACCTCAGTCCTAAACCTAACTGTTAGCAAAATAGCTTGTGACGACCAGGAAAATGTACTCACTTTGCAAGAAAAGGTCCTGAATCTGATGGTGAAATTGGATAAAATGTTTCTCATTCTGATGCAAAGTTAATAGCTCACATTCTCCTGTCTTGCTTTTTTAGTAAGGGTAATATGCTGACTCCTATTTACTTCTATTGATCTTCACCCCTTTTCAACCCTTTCTATACCCTTACTTTAAACCCAAGCATTAACATTGCATTCCTAAGCCTAATCTTAACCTAATTAAGGTGAGGCCAAAACGTCCTCATCTTGCTATAGTCCTAATTTTTCCAATAGAGTTTGTTTGTTTAAGTTTACCCTTCACAAACCAGCATCACTGAACAACATTTCAAAACTCTGAACTGCACTAAATCTTTACACAATATTTGTGAGGGGCATCTGGAGTAAATGTGGAGCAATTGTGCTGTGTGGCAGTTGCTGAATTACGAACAGCAAACCAAAACAAAAGAGGAAGTCACCAACAGTGTCAAAGGATTTTGAATTCTGAAATTTAACAGAATTTCTGATTCACATACAGTGAATTTAGATCCCACAACATCTGAGAAAATCCAATCATTTATGTAGCCATCAGTGGTCTGCTTGTGTTCCAAATCATATCAGTTCTATATTGGTGCTTCTTGTTGTGTTTAGCTGTATTAGTGAGGGAGTAAACGTGGATGAAAAAAATGAAAAAAGCTTTATGTTTTCACACTACAAAATTTGTGGGGTAAAATTCCTTCAGGTCTGACTTGTGTATTACTCGTGCATTGTTTATTTTCTCTTTATTTGGAGTAAAACAAACATAGCAAACCATCTCAATGCTTTGTTGTAGCAGCAAAGATGGATACTGGACAATCTCTCTTAGAAGCTTAAAACTAAGATGGAGGATCACCTTCTGTAGGACAGACGGTAAACATATGGCCCCTGTAGAAAGCTAATGGTTGAGATCAAAGCTTACTAATGTATCAGAATGGCTCAGTGTAGACCCAAATCCATGGAAGGATTTGTGGCAAAACATAAAAACCTCTCTATTCAATCTGTCTGAACTTAAAATATGTTGAAAAGATAAAAAGTCATACATTTCACTATATCAAGATGCATACTTCTTTAAGTGTGCATGAAAGGGTGAAATGACTCCATAAATTTGGGCTGCAGGCTACATCTGAAAGCTGTACTTTTCATGACAGTTTAAATTCCCACTGTAACATTTTATGTTGATCTATCACATTAAATACTGATGGAAGTTTGTGGTTCTGGTCTGACAAAAGGTGGAAAACTCAAAGGCACATCATTAGTTTAACAAGGACCTGCATCACCAATTGAATATGCCATGACTTACAAATTATTTCAGAAATTTTAATAGTTTTTTTAGGGGATGTTTTGTAAATTCATCTTCCCTACCAAAGACATGCCTTATAAATAAGCCAGTCCTTTTAACAATGATATAATAAATAGTCTGCATCTTTGTATATTTACTCAGGTTTAAAGTTTTTAGTGAGCTGGCATTTTTTAGATAACCTGGCACAAGCCAGATTTATAGGTTTATTGTTCAATTTAAATTCTACGCAGTATCCATCTTTAGAAGTCTCCTGTGGAAAGTGTTTGCAAAAGGAAGGATGATTTAGTATCATTTTTCAAGCTGGTGGGGTAAATTACCAAGAGGCACCAGCCTCTCATGTAAAGCTTTTAGCCAATTGTAGCAGTAGTAATTGGCTGTGATGTATCATTTGTACACAAACTTGTATTCATGTTCACTTACCATTTTTATGTGACATGTACTTCATCCACAATGATTCCAACAATGTTTTACTGGTTCAAGGATGAAAGCATGTTGTTCCATATAGAATTGAGCAGCCCTGACTCCGGGCTCCCAAATACCAGCTGGTAATCGCTACCGATTACTTTTTTGTCATTGCCGCCAAGTTTTACAGCAGAAATGCCAGTAACAACAGGATCCCTCTGCAGCTTTAGATTTTGTTTCACAACTAGCAGAGTTAAATGATAAATCTAACTCTTGCAAATCACAATTAGAAATAACATGCAAAGCGTCTTTCCCATCCATAAAGGAACAAATGGTACTTGTTTACGCTCAGCTAAAAAGCAGACTGCATAAGCGGGGTCTAGATCCACTGGCACAGCCATGCTTGTTTTTCTTTAGACCGCTGCTGGTTGACATCATACACATCTCTGGTTTTCATTGGTTGGATATTCCAAGATTAATACATATATTGGCTTCTGGCTAGATGTATTTTTTTGGGAGTTTGTGAATTAATGTGTCATGATTTTATCTAAAAAGATCTGAACCGCATGCAGAAAGACCAAACAGAGAGACCAGGGAAAAGTTTAACAGGTTTTATTGAGAGTAGGTTGAGAACGTCCAGTGCTGCTCTGAACACTGTCGAACGGGACGACTGAAAAGTGAGGGGAAGATTCTACTTGGTTAGTTCAGGCTCAGTGGGGAATTTGTGTCTTTGATTTGAAGAAGAGGGAATTAAGGCAAGCAGGACTCACGTTTCCAGAAAAAGGTGTCTCTTGTTGAATCCAGTCGGTGTGGGAGTTTGTTCCAGTGACTTGCTCGTTCAAAGGGGCGGACAGGGTTTAACCAAGGTTGAGGTGTTTCCTTTAGGAATGGAGGAGCTGACTGCCCCTTGGTTTTCCTCTTACGGTGCCAAGAAGGTTTTCTTGTGAAGATGAATCCCTGCTCAAGAGAGGGCACTTTAGAAGCAATCCTTGGGGAAAGTACATCCAAACCACTAGCTTGAATCCTCAAACTCAGTTTGATTACTCAGAGAATCCTTCCAGAGGGGAGAAGGTCCAAAACATCCAGTTTTGGGATGACTTCCTGCCGAGAGGCTTAAGAACAAAACAGCAAGGTTAAAACTCAGGTTGACAAAAACTCAGTTTGACTCGCAAAACTCAGCAAAATTACCCAAAACTGGCAAACACCTGGTGTCGAGGTAGTGGCAGTCAGAAGCATAAGAGTTCTCCGGTAATGAGGTAACTATCCGCAGGTGTGTGAGGAGGCCAACGAGAACCAGGCACCACCTGGTGGAGGAGGGAAGTCAAACAAAAGCCCAAACCACACAAACTGGATTCCTAACATAATGTTATCAGATCTCGCAAAATATCATCTCCATTTAGAGCCAAGCGTGTGATAGCCTGAGAGAAGATTCTCTCACCATAATCAATGAAGCAGGAAACCGCTGATTAACTAAAAATCATTGTTAAAAAGAAGATTATATTATCAAGTAAACAAAGTCAGGTAGTATATTCTCAGTGATTTAACATTAACACAATGATCTCTGAATTGAATATTATTTCAGTTTTAGCATTGTCTTGTCATCCATCAGAATAAGTTCACAATTGCAACATATTTGCACTCAATCCTAAATTTTTGTTTGCAGTGCCAGGACTGAAAGGTCCTGATACCAAGATCCAAAACAAATCAAACAAACTAATCAAGTTTATATGCCAAAAAAGCAAAGTCAGAGCTATCAAGGCAAATTTGTATGTTGCTCTATGACTGCTTTTACAGATTGAGTCATTACTTCCTGACATAAATCTTAATACAGCCTGCTGTTACTCTACCTATTAATCTGTCTTGGAGTAACAAGATTATTTCGAATCTAGGGTGTCAGAGCAGAGGGGACAGCCTGTGCAAGCCAAGGTTGCATTTCAATATACCTTACAGTGGAGGAGTAGAATGTGACTTTGATCGTCCTCTGTGGTTTTTTTCAGTAAATTAGACTAGAGCTCTGCTCACTGCAGACAAGACTATGCTCATTTCTTGCAACTTTAAATTCAACTAATGTAAAATATTGTCTTTTAAACTCTGTGTTTCTGTCTGCATTCACTCAAAGTTTCACATTGCTAAAACTAATTATGTACCTTAAAGCTGGATTTACAAAAAATAAAATTCTTAGGGTAGCCAATAATGTCCTTTGTGATAGTCAGGGACTGTTCAGAGTCCTCTGGTTCTGCTTTGCAGAGGTTTACCTCTGACCAGGGCATGAAATTGGCACCTGGCAATGCGCCAGGAGCACCTATAGCCAAAAGTGGCATTTGCAGGTTCCCAAATGGCATATATCATTTTAAAAAATGTGCATGCCAGAACCAGTTTTGGCTCTCGCTGTCACTCCAATCCGCTAAATGCAGTAAACTTTTACGATTTGTGGGTTAAACTGTCAAATCTACCTGCCATGTTGGGGGGTACCCAGTAAGACAACACTCAATGCTGAGGAAGTGTGGTTGACCAATCATATAGGGTATTGTTTTGTAACACAAGCCCCACTCTTTACTAGGATTTTTAAAACAAAATGTGTGGACATATAGCTGACGTAAAGAGTCCGCAGCCTGTAACCAACCAAGAGATAGATGATGCTGATTTAAAAAAAAAATAAACGTATTTGTAGAAAGTTAATGCCATTTTGATATTAATGTAAAACTCTAAAAAAAAAAATGTGTTGAACCTAGACAAAAACAGTAACCTAGAAACAATTGTACAGTTAAATAGATTTGCAGCTGTGTGTTAACTTGATAAATGAGACCATCATTGAGATGATTTTATATGTGTAATTTTCTGTTCTAAATGTTAGCCACACCAGGTCAGATACAACTGTCATAATGTAGGTCTAGTCATAAAAGATTAGCTGGTTATGTAGCGAAAGCAGAAACAAAGGACCCAGAATTCAGCCAGACAAGATCAGATAGCTTAAAACCGTTTATTGTAATGTAAACTGCAGCAGGTTGAATCACCAGCATCAGCAACAGGAACCACAGGAAGTGGAGACTATAGGTTAGTGACCAGAGAGAGAGACTTAGGGAGGTGTTAAGGTCAGTGATTCTTTGGGCACTAACCTGACTAAAAAGTTACCATCCAACTTGATGGTGTCATCTTGGCTTTCTGATGTGGGAGTCTAATGAAAGATGTAAAATGAGTTTGGTAGGTAGAAATCTTTTTTTAACAAAGGATATCTTATTTAACTGTAGGCAGAAATGTTATATTATTACAATATATGTAATATTTTTACAAAATGAGTATAGCAGTACAACTTTATTGCTGTCTCTTTATTTGCTCTCAATTGAGTAAGCCAAGAGGCCAGAACAGTGTATTTATATTGAAAATGCGTCAGTATATTGTTTATATATATTGAAAGCCTCTGGTGAGGTGATGGCTTATGGAGAGCATTCCCGTTAGCAGTTTTAAAGCAGCATTAACCATGATTTAGAGTCTGAGCAACAGCAGCATGGGAAAAGACTGAGTGAACTTCCAGAAGGGTATACTCTGATTTGTCTTTAATATTTTCCATATGTGGTATGAAGCAAATCCATCAGCAATGCACTGTATTATAGCCATGTTATGTTAATGACACTTTAATAAGTCATCCACTTGCCAACAGAACATACTTTTATTCCATTTTTCCTCAGCTCTGTTCTCTGGTGACATGACTTGTAGTTTGAAGGATGAATTTCTGTCAGTAATTGCTGCTAGAGCTTTGAAACCTCTTGTTATAATAACCAGAGCAAAATGTGAAATGCTACCACATGGTGTGTCTTTTGTCATCTGTCCTGCACAGACTGAGAACAGCATAATTGAGATGTGGAATAAGACGGGGCATAAAGGGAACCATTGGAACCGTGTTGTGGTCCCCCTAAGGAAGCTCAGGAACTTTGAGGTGATTTTCGAGGGGATCCGCTCCAAAGATCTGAGCGGAGGAGCCGCCCTGGACGACATGGAATACATCGACTGCGCTCCGAGTAAGTGCTTACAGTTGTATAATATCTCTGACAGACACAAAACCCAAAAAACATAGATGCTGAGATCTTCTGAGAGAATGACATTCTTTCTCCGTTTTTTCCAAGGATGCATTATTTATATAAGTTCTTTGACATGTAATTCCTAAAAGTGTAGGAGCTGTCAGTGAGCAAAAGGTTATGGAGAGCTTTTCTATGCTCACCATCCGAACTGGTAAACTGGACAAGGTAGCTCTTGAAGGACACCTGGGAAAGGGATCATTGAATGGTATTCAGCAACCCTTCAGCACATGCATTTGAGATGCTTAAAAAATAGAAGGAAATACAAATCTTTATTTTGCTTCCTCTATTTTTAAGCAGCTTTAATTCAACTTAACCTTTAAGCTAATTTATTATTTGTTCCAACAAAGTTCGTGTCAGAAAATGACGCAGGTGCATATCACTCACCTTTTCATTTCAAATTGTTCTTTGCTTAAAGCATTTTGTGCTTAATAAGGTGCCATGATTGTTCATTTTGAAGACCTTAGTATTTTAACTTCAACTTTTTGGACCCAAGGTCCCATATTTTTTTTTCATCAAAACACCCACACAACAGCTGACCTCCATTCCTGGACCTATGAGCTTCAGTCTTTTTCCTTCCTCTTTAGCATCAATCATCTGGACAAAACACTGCGGTCAGTAACACTAACATTTACTTTCATAAAGGACTTTGTCTCTGAGTGCCTTTGCAAACTGTTATCTGGCTTTCATGTTGCTTTTTGAGTAACAGCTTCTTCCATGCTGAGTGGTCTTTCAAATGTCTGTAAAAGACTTGATACACTGTGGATAATGAAACATGCTCCAGTTTCAATCAAAGTCTTTTGTTTTTGTTCAGGGATTGAAACACATCTTTAGCCTCTAAAACAAGTTCATGTAGGGGACACAGAAACTGTCTCTTTCCTTAATTGTTTGAAGACCACACATTCCAACAGTGTTATGTGAATATACTGGCGTACAGCTGTTGTTCTTAAGCATCAAGAAATTTTAAACAAGGATTAACCAGACTTTTTGAACACCACAGTTCTCTTATTATTATTTTGGCTCTGTTTTCTTTTTTTAATGATGTCACAAAAGGAAACATTATGTTTAGAGTGTCCACTTAAATACTTTCAAGATTTAGGTGATATTGTTGCTATAAAACTTTAAAATCTTCCTGTACACTTACTTAAATTATTTTAGGGCATATTCATTTAAATATATTTAAAATTTTAAGGAAGTGATTTTGAAGACGTCTCTCTGTCATTATTCTGAAAAAAGCAAACAAGTCTGATTTAATGTATGATGTATAATGTAATGATGGCAAAAAAGAAATGGTTAATTTTTATACCGTCATGTTAGTATCTGGTTTTAGTTGTATACACATATATTCACCACAATTAATAGAAAATGGTTCAATGTTCTAAGTTGGTTTTGTTGTTGTTGTTGTTGTGTGGAGGTTTTTAAAGGACACAAATGCAGAGATGGAAGCTGAGGTGGTTTCTTGCAAGTTTAATAACCAATGGTGGCAGCAGAAGCTTAAAACCAGAAATCCCCAAACACAGGAACCAGAGCAAAGGGGAACACGTAGGTGAAGGAGGGAATAAACAAATGAAGAGAATCCAGTAAACAGTAACTGCAGAGGAGGAGTATAAATACAAAAACAGAACAAAGAATGGAGTAATCAACTGATTGGGAGCAGGTGTGGACTGAAGGATCTATAAGGGAGCTAGTGGAAGAAGACTGACAAAAAAGGCAGGAACAGAGAGTAAACAATATATACATAAGAACTCAAATACAACCAGAAAACAGATAGATTGACACATACTGGAAATTAAACCAATTACCTAGGAAACACAGAAAGACATCAATCAAAGTGTAACTGAAAACTCAAAAAGAAATATTTAAACAGAACCTAAAGGTTCAGAATCATGACAGTTTAAATGTGATTTGGCGGTAGCCATCATGAAAAGGGTTTGTTTACCAGAACTTGTTGTACTGAAACATGCACAGAAAAATAGCAAACAAAAGAAAATTAATTTTGAAAATACGGATATGTTAAAGTAGCTTTAATATGTCAGTACTTTATCAAAGTCTAATAGTAGACCCAAACATGGAGGGAGATTTGTGAGGAAGTTCAGGTAGCAACAGAAAAAACCACAGAATATTACCAGCTGCTATTATCATTGGATAATAAAAACATCATTTTTGTCATCTAAAGTGAACCGACAACATAAGTTTTATAATAACAAACACTGAGAGGGTGGCAATCGGACCAAGGATGCACCAAAGTAAAATTCAGTTTGTGTAGCCAGTTCTTGTTATTTGTCCATTTTTGGAAAATAACAGATTTGAATTAAATTAATAAGGCAACAAAACAATCATGACCGATCATGGATTCCAAAAGTTGCATGTTAACAATATTAAAAATCCTCAGGACATTTGGTTTCTAAAGAATCAGGACAAGCTATAACTTCATTTCACCTATTTTCCTGGCTTTAAAGTATATTTTCTAATCTTGAAGAATAAGATGAATCTATCTAGTGAATATATTGAATGGCTTTTCCAGATGATAGTTTGAGGTATGAAATGCAGGGAAAACAGATTAAAAACTGAGAAGCTGGTGAGTGTTGAAGGAAAGCATTTTTCATTGCTGACATTTTGCTGTCATGCTATGGTTGATGTTTGTGTCCGAGACAGATGCTCCAAATTACCCCAGGCTCAGACAGACTCCGGGCCCATCGTTGCAGGTGCGGTAAAAGCGGCGCACATAGCGATTCCGCGTCATTGTGAAGACGTGAAACCTCTCTGCCACCGGCTGCTGAGCTTCGTTCGGCTGCGTTACCGTGAGACACTCCGGGCGCTGCAGATAATCTCGTAAGCAAGAAAGTTATCCTTGCGCGCGTTTTGGAGCTCCTCCTCGCAACAAGCTTCCTCGCAAAAATCCTTTTATTTGGGCTTCGGAAAGCATCGCTGTGAAGTTACGCGGAACTCGCGAACTTTCTGTTAAATCTCCTGCATTCCGTTGCCGGAGTCAAGAGAGCCGCGACCGCGACCAGAGTCAAAAAAGGGCGGTGTGAGAGGGGGTAAAAAGGGAGCAGCGTCTCCGCCGGCTCGGGTAAACCGCGACCGAGCCAGTGTGAGCAAGGGGTTAAGATGGACCTGGCACGCAGGCTGGGCAGCATGTGGGATGTTTCTCTGCTCCATCAAGGCCGTTTCTCTCTGAAGCACACAGGCATACAGTAAACACACTTTGGGGGGAGGAATAAATACTGACCTCTAGTTCAGTTGAGAAGTACATCAAAACACTCTGAGGGGTGTGTACGCAAAGACTGACAAGCAGACAATCTGTCTCCCCGAAACCAAATTATTCAAACATACAGTCTCCATCAACATCAAATAGAAACCAAAATGGATTTTTGATTTACTCTGTAATGTTTTTAACCCTGCCAACCTCCGGGAAGTCTAACTTTTTGCCAATCATAGATTTCATGCAGTGTTGATTAATTTGTTATTGAAAATAACAAAGTTGTTGTTGAAAATGTTGCTGTTTTGTGCTTTTTTTCTTCTCCAAGGGTTTCAATCTGGAAAGGCAGGGAATTTAATTTAAGTGTTTCAAAGGTCTAGGTGGGAGTGGAAATGATTTGGAGACATTAAAGGTGTCTAAATAGCCTATAATTTTGCTTAAGAAGCATTGTCAGAGTCTAGACTATGCTTCATGTTTAATCATATTAGTTCCATTACTTAATTCATTCATATATCCATTTATCCATCCCTGTGTTCATTTGCGTTTTTGTTTGCCTCTAATTCCATCTTTCCGTTTATCATTCATTTTAATCTAAATGAGTAAATTAATTCCTCCATTTATCACTGTCTGTTATTTCATACATTTATTCATTTATTTTTCTACCCTTCTATTCATTTGTTTATAAATTCATTAATTCTGGCCACCTGTTAACTCTTCAACTATTCATTCCTTCATTTATCTGTCAATTCATTCATTTTTACATTATCCATTCATTCATTTTGCATTGCTGTTTTAAAACTATTTGGTGATCTGTTTAATTCTTCACCTACTGATTTATCTTTGCGTTAGTCCATTTATTTGTTTTTTTCTTTTTAATTTTCCCAATTGTCTGTTCATTCATACATTCATAGATATATCCTTTCTTTCTTT
>JAGKQL010003379.1:0-23155 GCA_018398635.1 Cyprinodon brontotheroides | reverse complement strand
ATATATATATATATATATATATATATATATATATATATATATATATTCAAATTTTTTTTTGGTTTTTGCAGAACTAGTAGCTCATTTTTTCGACAGTACAAAGTAAAGCAATGCAGGGAGAACATGTTGCAAAGGACCACAGGTCAGATTCGTACCCGGGTCGGACGCCTCAAGGACTAAGGCCTCCGTACATGAGTGGTGCATGCCAACTGCTGCTCCACCTGCACACCCATAACAAATATTTCTAATCATTTCTGATTTATTTGATTTTTACATAGGACACACTCTTAAACCATAACCAGATTCTGTCCAGCAACTGACACCAACATGCACTAATCAGTTATGCAACTGGTTAGTGATAAGGATGCTTTCTTTAAGTGGCTTTCATGCAGCAAAAACTTTCCTTATAGAAAACGAGCAGTTCCTGATTCACTGTCAAAGAAAATGAAAAAGAAGCCTGTTTTTTCTCACCTCTTCTGAATAGATTTAATGTTGGGTTTTTAAATGCTGTTTAAATGTTGGCTCACTCAGATTTGTGCTTCCAGTCAGGCTTATTTCCAAAGCTGTTTAGTATTCGCAATCCGCAAAACACAATAAAATTTGTGGAGTTTCGGATTAGTAATCAGGGCATAGACATTGGAATCCAGAGGTTCTGAGTTCGAGCCCCACTGCCACAGACTGCCACTCTGGGTCCCCGAGCAAAAACCCTTAACCCCACAATGCTCCCTGTGCAAGCACCATGGCAGCCCACTCTTCACCAAGGGCAGGCTCGGACTGGGAATGATTTTTGGCCCTGGCATTTTTTCATCCACACCCGCCCCCTTATGGACCACAGTCAAAACCATGCGTCTCAAATGTGAAACACAAGCCTGAGTGTTGTAATAACACCAACATAAAACAATACATATTGAGGCAGACAGGCAGTTCTTCAAGAATGAAAACATGAAAGCTCAGCGGTGTGTAAGCATTCACTGCAAGTCTAGGTGGCATCTGGGCAATGAAATGGAATAATGTAAACACCATGGTTCCATCAGTCAACAGACCGAAATCAACGAAACCAGCAGTACTGATACTACTACTATGAACAGTAGTAGTGGTGATGTGGTGAATTGTGAACCTTGACACACAGCCCTCGCAGTCAATTGAATGCCTTCCAAATCCTTCACACTAGGTTACAAGCATCACACGACTCTTGCATCTTGCATTGAAATACGTTTACAGTGATATTTCACACTCTCCATCAAGAAAAAAGCAAAACATGATGAGCACGGACACACAGTTTTTATTATACCATTTTTATAGAAGAATATAACTATAAAAAGTGTCAACATAGCACAACAGACCCCACATTTTAGTGCAAATGAGCCGAACCTACTTCAGCAAACCCACTTAAGCAAAACCTGTGACCCCAAGTCAACATGTCACGGTGGGCAAAATTGAAAACCAAACGGCCTACCACGTCTTGATCGCGGAACTTTTTGCAAGTTGCACTTTATTCCAGATTCTACTTTAATCCACACGTTTTTACACACCTGGACAGCACTGCTAGTAAGCAGTGGATTATGTTTGCATTGCTCATTCACATTAGAATGATTAGTCTTTAGATGCAAAACTCCTTCATGCACCGCGATATATTTTTGCATTATATTCAAACAAAAATTTGTTTCATAGTTTGGTTTAAAGACAGCATTTTAGTTTTTTGCAAGGACTTTACAGTTTGAAGAAATAGAAAATTACACCATATGCCAACCGTCACAAGATTGTGCATGACAAGGAAGGCTATATGCTGCATGCATCATTTAGGTAGTTAACATTGTATTACTTCCTGAGCTCCTTGAGTTTTTTTTACTGTCACAAGTGGGTGTTTCGGCCGGAGAGTAAGTTTAAGGACCGGTATGATTAAAGGAGGGCCGGACTTCGCACACTGAAATTAGGGCAGACCCACCAGAGATTACCAGTCTGAGCCTGCCCAAGGGGATGGGTTAAATGCAGAGAATAAATTTCGTTGCTCCGTACATGTGTCAGTGTAATGACAATAAAAAAGCTGTAAAAAAAACTGAAATAAAAAAAAATGTATTCGACAAGCCAGCTTTACATATAGCTCCCCTCATGTCTGATCCATCAACCACCATCAAAAGTTGACGTGCAGCAATCCTCACAGGATTAATGCTTTCATCATTATGATTGCTAAATTATGATTTCTCATGCCGACTTTTTTTTTTTCTCACTGCTTGGTGCCAGAGGCATGTCGCGTCACTTGTGTGGAAGGAACATTGGCTTGTTGAGGCAAGGCCCTATTCGAATAATAAAAAAAAAAAAACATCTTACACCTTCTTTAATTTTCTTAATTTTTTTATTTCAATGTTAAAACCATACGGAAGAATGGAAGCGTATTACTGTCACTTCAGAAAATACATTTTTGCTAAATATATTGTATAAATGTGATAATTATATTGTATAAACGTGATAGTATATTATATAAACATGATAATATAATTAGCAAATATTTATTTTCTCAATTAATAAAACTGGACTCATGACACTTTGATTTTGGCTCCTCTAGATTTGATTAAGAACAGACTTTGTCCTTTATTTTCTCAATTTCTGTAGAGTAAAACCATTAGATCACTAGATTAATAGATCTGTATGAATTATTACCCATGCTTCTGTCGCATATTTGTATGGCATTAAAAAGAGTACCAGCACTTTTTTTTTCACTTAAAGCATTGATAGATGACAAAGGGAAGCAGTCCATCATGCTGCATTTCAACAAAGTTGTTAGGAATTACAACACTGACAGGAAATGTTTGTCGCAGTTGTAATTTGCTGACGCAGTCCTGTGAATGAAGGGTCACAAACGATACATGAAAGATAAGGCAGGAGACAACAAGCACTGCAAAGTGTATTCATTCCAAACCAATTTCCTTATATTGCCTAAGTCTAAACAAGCTAAAACTTGTTCACTTAAAACTTACATTGGACCTATTTAAAGCTTATTCGCTACAAGGTATAGGCACTCAATACTTGATCTGTTCTGCTTTTGCATGAATTATAAGTGGTGGAGCGTCGCTGTTATTTTTATGAGAATCAGAGGGGCACAAAGGTAGGGATCCATAGACTATGAGATTAAATTTGATTCTTAAAAGAAAACATTTGCAATGCAGTTTCTAAACTTGGAATTGATATATTTTTTGTATTGAGTAATCTACTGCTACAGTATATTCACATGTTGTAAGTACATGCAGGGCACAAATGAGAAACGATTTGGAAATGCAATTTTCAGTTAATAAACAATGTGATAAAAGAAAAGAAAATCTAAAACACTGTTGGGATTGCATTAATATGTAAATGGGTAGTTGGGTTTTTGGCAGAAATTTTACTCCATACAAGGTAAAGGTAATTTTAACCTACTAAGCAATTAAAAGTCCTTGATAAAGGGGCTATGCCAATACAATCCTTTTACCATATTTTAATATGTTATATTGTTTCATTCCCACAATTTCCTATTTGATGCTTTCATATTTTGAGATCTTTTATCTTTTATGTCCTGTCATGATGGGTTTGAGTGATCGAACCCACATGCAGAAAACACACTCAGAAAGCTAGTAAAATTATCAGGTTTATTGGTGAGGGTTACAATGTATAGAGAGAGAGAGATAGATTTGGGGGTTCTCGTTGATCCTTGGGTCCTGTTTGTGGTGAATTTGTCCAGAGGTTACAGTACTCGTTAGAGTTGGGTCCAGAGGAGCATAGATTCTGTTTTCCATAAAGTCTTGTTTATTTTCTTTAAAATATAATCTTCTGTTACGACATCCTCTGTTGGTTCTACTTTTCAAGCACTACAAAAAGCCATTACCTGATTTTTTGCTGCTAGATTGCAGTTTCTTTAGCTACCTGTGAAAGTTAGGAGTTTTTAATCATCTACTCTAAACCAATCTTGTCTGCAGCTATTTTCCAACCCCCTAAATGCCCTCTTTTTATATCCTTTTCATTCTCCTGAACATCCTTTGGTGAATTACTTTTTTAGCCTCACTGATCTGTCTTCAGCTTCAAGAAATGAGATGCTGTGTTACTAAATCACATAATTTGTCTTTTAAAAAACCTTTAAAACAAACACTCCTGTTGAGCAAGGGCATAACATTAACCCTCCGACCGCTGCATGAATGAACTTTTGTCTCTCTCTGAGCGAGGGAAAACCTTGCTCAGAGAGAGACAAAAGTTTTCCTTCCAAGTGAGAAGAAGGACCAGGCTTATCCAGTGAATCAGGAGGGTTTCCTAACAGAGAACATAAAAAGAGACTAAGACAAAGCTTAGGCTCAGAGAGACTAAGGCAAGAATTAGACTTAGCTAATCTCAGGAGGCTACAGTACCAAATACTGGCAAACACGTCGAGGTGGTGACAGTCCGTAGCTCTTATATTCCTCTGGTAATGACCCAACAAGCCGCAGTTGAGGAGGAAAAAACCGGAAGCTGCCCTCCAAGCCAGAACTGAAGGTGGAAACAAAACACAAAAAAACAAACCCCACAAACAGAAACCTAACATGTCCAAATCCCGTCTTTTCTTTCCTTTCTGCTACATTTTTCAGGTTTCTTCTGTTGCCATATTAACCTAGACAACATATTTATTCAACCCCTTCTGCCACTCCTGCCCACTTCTGCCTTTCTTTCTTTAGCTTTTGAAAGATGATTCACCTTTCCAGTTTACCCTAACGATACTGCCCATTAACATTCCCACTAAGCGCTGTCAGACTTTCAGTCATTACACAGTCATGGTTATATTGTGACAAACCCCCGTTGACTGTCAGGAGTTAAAAAGGACTGTTATCGTAAATGTAAAATAGATTGCTGTCGAATTGGTGCGTCAACACCTGCTACAAGGTGAGTTCACGTAAAGATTTACAAAATACAGCTAAGAAAGAATGTTTATCCAGGTTTTATATAGTTAAACTATAAAACTTCTTTAATATTTACACACACACATATATATATATATATATATATATATATATATATATATATATATATATATATATATACTTTAAACTTCGAAATGTTTCTCCATTAGGGAGAAACATATATAGAAGACCAACTCTGTCATATTTAAAAATAAATACAGAAATAAAAAAATGCTCAATAAATAAGCATACATAAGCATATAGTTAATTGCCCCCAAAATATGCATTATGAGGCAGAAATGCATACAGAAATGTAAAAACCACAGGCAGAGATAAATAGTGTTGAAGAATTAAAGAGGGTAAAAAATACAAAGGAACAATAAAGCAGATAAAAAAAATTATATCACGGACAGAAATTAATTCTTAAATGAATAAGTAATAAATAAATAAAGTTGAAGATTATAACAGACAATAAATAAATAACGTAATTATTATAAAGGCGAATAAATAAAGAAGCTTATTAGGAGAGATATATACATTTATGTCTCACT
Source organism: Cyprinodon brontotheroides (assembly GCA_018398635.1). Classification (NCBI taxonomy): domain Eukaryota; kingdom Metazoa; phylum Chordata; class Actinopteri; order Cyprinodontiformes; family Cyprinodontidae; genus Cyprinodon; species Cyprinodon brontotheroides. Next base: position 17,709 of record JAGKQL010003379.1, on the reverse strand, counting down.
TTATTATTTAATTTCTACCTACATTTATTTGTTTATTGTATTTTTGTGGGGAATTAATTGCTTATGCTTGCTTTTTTACTGAGCATTTATTTATTTCTGTATTTATTTTTAGATGTGGCAGAGTTGGTCCTCCATATATCTCCACACAGCCGTATATGAAATTTAAATACACTATAGGGTGCTGAACGCAGCCAGTTATACAGGTTGAAGTACATACCCAGAAGTAAGAAAGAGAGGATATCTTGTCGCCTGCTACTTTTCTGCAGTTACTGAGAGGTGAGTTTAATACTGATCACTTAAATACCCGGGTGGATTATTGCTGGTGGGGTTTTTTTCTCTTTTTTAATGGGAATTGGTTGTACTCGCTGTAATTTCATGCTAAGAATCACAAACTGGGTTTAATTAGATTATCTGACATTTTATGCTTTTTTAAACCCTATAGTGGGGTTTGGGTGATGTTGTTCAAAGGAAACTATTTAACTTTTTTTTTTTCTACAGATATTTACTTTGGTTCTGCATTGTACTCAGAGAGCAACTCGTGTGGGAGCCCCTCCCTAACCAGCCTATACGAGCAATATTCACACAGGCACCAAACATGATTTCAAATATATATATATGCATATTTTATTTGTCATTATATTAATTAAGATCTCCGGGTTATGCTATGAGGCTGAACTCCATAAAACCTCCTGTTGAAATGGCATTTCAAAATCATTAAATGATAATGCAGATTATGTAAGACAATGGATATATGAACAGAGCAATTTGGATTTTTTTGGGATAGATCTGCCTTGCCTCTTGTTGAATAAGAAGCCTATGCAAACTGAGGATTATAAACATTAAGAACCAAAACATTGCTCTGTGCACAAATCACTTGGAGCACAAAGAATGTAATAGGAAAAAGCAGGATATGCATGAACTCAGTGTAATTATTTTTGGTTATTTTTTATTTGGTATATAATAACCAGGTCACCATTGTGGAAATGTGAAATTCTGTGCTGTGGTTTAAAACTTAATTGTGGGACAGGTGTACTGACCTTATCTTGATCAGGTCAAAGTTCCCATTGACCGAGATGTTACAATCTTTTGTGGAATGTAAACTTGCATAACACTTTACCGAAGCGACCCAAAGTATTTCAGCCGCATTTCTGCAGGTGTGGGAGTTCTTCTGTACTAAAAGCTTCAGAAGTGTTTTGTTTGTTAAGGATCCATGATGCTGTTGGTTCCTGTCTCTTCCTTGAAGCCTTGTTAAAATAAATAGAAAAAAGAACTGTTTTTCTTTTTTGTTTTTTCTATATCAAGAAATAATGACAACCATATGGCTAAACCAACACAGACTGTTAGGTAGGAGCAAGACCAGGAAGTCATATGCCTCCTAGCTTCAGTGCAGTTTGCAAAGATCCTCCTGACATCCCTAGCTAGGATCTATCCAGTTGCCAGCAATCCTTTGTGTGACAGGACGTACAGCCAGCCTATCCCTCAGAGTTTAACAAAATTACATTATTTTGTGACATATAATGTCTGTGACTCATGAAAATATCCCTAACCTTTTTTTGTGTTTTACTTGGGTTTTATAGAGGAGAGCTTCATCTGTTCTTTAAATTTGTGTAACTTTTGTTTTGTTTACAGAGTGGGTCCTCCAGACCTGCAATACTATAAAAACCTATAGGCCTTCATCCCCTAACAGTTTTTTCTCCTTTCTTTAGAATTTCTGTCAGTGTTAAATTTCAGTACCACAAAAAGTTAAAATAAAAAGTTAATCCATATGAATAATTTGTTTTAGAGGGGTAAAAACAGGCCTAAAGTAGCGACCTAAATATTCTTGGTATCATTTTAAATACATATGAATTAGCGGTCACACCTTGGCGATTCGTAGCTTATGCTGACGTCCCAGTATCTTCTAAAGCAGCTGAACCTTCTATGTGTTTTAATTTTTGGGTGTATACATAGAGTATTCAAAATAAGTCCAAATTTATGTCCGACGACAGCCCCTAACTTATGCATAGAGCAATGAGATTCAAGCGTCATGGCTGCTATGAAGTTGGTTGGTTGTGGTCATGAAGTGAATGCAGGCATATCCATCTTGGTGACCTTCACACTCACCCTATGATGGGGATGATACAGGTTGGATAAGCTAGACACCATTGCTTATGAGTAACTTACATAGCATTATGTCGGTATTGATCAAATAACATACCTGCAACTTATGGCCCACATATGAGAATATGTTGGCATATGTCAAAAAATTTGAGCTCAAAATTTTTGACATATTTACTGTATAATAGACTTTCTCAGCGTGCTTTAGCATGCTCATAACTAATCAACATATAGCGGCTTTTTAAATATTTTTTAGTACATTGGCATACACTGGCTAAATTGTTAAAGGTGTGACAGTGCCATAAGGGACTAAAATATGAAACTCATTACATTTTAGGAAGCAGTAGAATGAAAGTTAACTTGGATGCCTACTTCAGCTCTATTCCTTTTTTCTTCTCTTCTTCTATCTGACATCTTTTGTAGCATCATATATTGCTGTCTCTCAAGCACGTTTGCTACATAAAGAACCTAGCTTGGTTGGTCATCGAAGCTTAATTGAAGATGTCAATCCTGGTAAAGTTATCATCCTGGTGGGACATGATTTAAGCCTCAAAATAATACAAAAATCATGGAACAATTGAACGCTATTATTGAACAGTGAAGACTCCATGGAAACTAAAAGATATTAACTTATAAAAGAAGCCCTGCAGCGACCTTAACCTGACCACATAGTTCATTAATCCCCCCTTAGTTCATTTTTTTTTAGGGGTGTATTTTTTGGTTGAAGTTGCTGAGTTAACTGCACTCCTGCAGTTCAGTGTGACAGAGTGCAAGAAGGGACTAATTTATTTCAGGGTTTCAAATTAAAGCTGTCAAGAAAAAATGTGCAAAAGATGTGCAAGAAAAAGAGATTTTCTTTGAGATTCAACAGTTAAACTAACATTTTTTTTTTTACTCCTAATGATGTCCCAAGGACCAGCCATCTTAGAGTGAGGGGGCCTGAGCATTAACCCTTAATGCTTGATTATACCAACTGTGTTCTTGCTGTAAATCCGATGTTAGATTAAAGTAGGGTCATTCATTTTAACATTGCACCTATAACTAGCATGCATTTAGGTATGAAGCTAATTAAAAAAAACTAGGCATCTTAGAGACAATGTGACAATTTTCAGTATAAGTATGTTAATTTAGCAATGCTATTTTGCTCATACAAAACCTGCTATTTTTGTCAAAACATTGGATTTTTGAACAAGCATACAGTATTTTATTTTTTAACTATAGCAATTCTACTTGACCTAATTCTTGGAAAATCAGCTTCGCTACACAGTGGGCGTGTCATATTCACTACCTGTTTTGACTACTGACCTACATCAGTTGCCCAGTTGATCTTTTCTACACCTCTGTTGGGCACTCTGACCAAAACAAACATGGGCGAGGGAATTAGAAAGATGCAACTTCAGCAATTTTAATTGATCTTTCTTCATAATAACCACCCAGTTGCCGGTCGTTTGCCTGTGTAACTGTAATTTACATAGATTATTTTATAAATAGTATTTTTATTAGTCTTTGTAGGGTGTATATAGGCCTAACTTGCAGCAGTCCCATTGAGCCTAATGGCAATCTTTAGGATAGCTTGTTTGACAGCTCTGTGCTGCCGTTCTTAAAAAGCGTCTGCCTCAACAAATCAAACCCACTCCCTTTGCAATGATGAGACAACAATTTCATATGCAAGGCAAAAACATAAAAGATTTAGATTTTTCAGTTCATAGGTGATATAGGACACATATAGATTTCCATTATTTATACTATTTCTGTCAGTAAATCACTGTAATTATTACACACTGCCTTTAGGTTCCCTCCTATATATCCTAAAAGATATGCCCCTTTAGGCTTTATCTGATGCTCCCATGTCTAGATTGCAGTTGCATTTGCCTCCAAGGCCGAGCATGTCCATAAAATGTAAGAGAAATACAAAAGTTCAGCTTACGTCTAACAGAATATAAATAATGTTTCTGACATCTATCCCTAACAATCCTGTAAATGTTTACTAGTGGTTCCTATAACAAAAGTAGAATGGGAGGCAGATCTTTTAGTTGTCATGCTCCTCCTCTGTGGAACACCCTGTCTACATGGCCAAAAACGGAAATCTAAGTGAGTAATTTTTTCTTAAAATGAGTAAATTTTTTCTCGAATTGAGGATGAAAGTGAGACACTTTGCCACTGGAACAGAACAATTTACATTTGAAATAAGAAAAAACTATTGCATTGTCTTATTTCAAGTTCATATTATATAATTATCTTATTTTAAGAGTGAAGATACTAATTTCATTTGCAAATCATCTTATTTACCTGCTCAAATTAAGGGTAAATACACTTAATTTAAGAAATTTTTACTTATTTCTAGATCGTTTTTGCAGTGTACTTTTAAGGCTTCAAACGTTCTTTTTTGAGACGATCAGGTTAACCTGAGCTGTCTTCTATGGGCTTAGGCTGCTTGAAGACATATGGAGCACTAAAGGATGTATGGAGCACTTTCATTCTGCAGTCTATATCTATTCTTCCCTTCTACAGTATTTGTTAGTTCAACCTGGAAATTTAGTTCTCTGTTTTTTCTCATCATAGATTAATCCGGTCTGTTCCTATTTGGCTGTGACACCATCCTGGGGAGAAATATCAACTGTGCTGCTGCCATCAACACCTTAGTTATAAATGTTGGAGCTTAGTCTGTTTTTTTCAGTATAGTCGTGTTTCTCTGACTGTGACTAACTGTATGTGCTCTCTTTCATCCTTTGACATGGGAGCTGGCTTGGAGCTCATCTGCCTGGGTGTGTTTCCTAGATGGGGCCACCTGTGGAGCTGGTTGACAGTTACCTTTTCTATCTACAGTATGCTTCTTTTTGTATTTCTCTCTCTGTCTCCTTGAACCCCTGTCGGCCTCGCACTCAGGTAGCTCACACTCAGCCTAGTTCTGCTGGAGGTTTCTCCTGTTAAAACTGAGTTTTCCTATCCACTGTCATGTCACATGCATGCTTATTGTGAGGTTTTGCTGAAGAGTCAATGAGTTGATGCAATCAGCTGGACTTCCTTAGATAGGAAACTTTAGTTAACTTTAGTTAACTAATGATACTTTAATTGTGTATGAAATTATATTGTAAATTATTTATTATTTTTTATATTTTTTTATCATTTTAAATGATCATTAGATTCATTTTTGTAGAATAGAAATAAATGCATTTAACAGACATTTTCTGAAATCATACATTCTTGAATTATGCATAGGGCTGAATGATTTTGCCAAAAAATCTAGATACACCAGTATTTTCATCCAATATTGTGATTGCGATTTTGTTTAGATTTTCCTCTCCAGTAACCCCAAGTATGTAGATGTTTTCTTCTAAGGTTTCTGTTTTTCTCTATACTGTAAAAGCTTGCTTGTCTAGAGTCTATTTTTTGGAGGATCTTACCTTAATATTTGTTTGAAAAATTGCTTACTATTACCATAGACATTTTATACGTAGATGCCTCATTGGACGCTGGCTGAAGTACCTGGAGTCAAGTGCCATCTTAGGTCAGACCACATTTCAGACAGCCTTGGATCTCATTTTAATCTTGTTAGAGATCTCCGACTGATCTTTAATATAAGATGAGTAAAAATGAATCTCTTAAGTGTCACGTCACAACCACTTAAAAGACATATATACAGTTCCTTCTCAAAATATAAGCGTGATTAAGTTAATTATATTCCATAGTGTAATGACAAAACTTGAACATTCATATATTTTAGATTCATTGCACACTAACAGAAATATTTCAGGTCTTTTATTGTCTTAATACAGATGATTTTGGCATACAGCTCATGAAAACCCCAAATTACGATCTCACAAAATTAGCATATTTCATCCAGTCAATAAAAGAAAAGTGTTCTTAATACAAAAAAGTCAACCTTCAAATAATTATGCAGATGTATGCACTCAATACTTGGTCAGGAATCCTTCTGATGAAATGACTGCTTCCAGAGTGTTAGGTCTTGCGTCTCTCAACTTTCTCTTCACAATTTCCCACAGATTCTCTACGGGGTTCAGGTCATGGGAGTTGGCAGGCCAGTTGAGCACAATGATACCATGGTCAGTAAACCTTTTACCAGTGGGTTTGGCACTGTGAGTAGGTGCCAGGTCAGGCTGAAAAATGTAATCTCCATAAAGTTTTTCAGCAGATGGAAGCAAGTGCTCCAAAATCTCCTGATTATATATATATATATATATATATATATATATATATTCCGTAAAAGTTTAAAAAACAATCCACTGGACTTGGTTTCCAAGGTTTGAAGACGTTTCTTCCTTTATATAGACAAGGCCTTGTATTGCTTGGAAACATGCAAATTGAAACCGACTGTTGTCGGAAAATTTTTATCTCTCTTCTATTATATATTAATTTATCCTATTTACTCACTATAAAACTTTTCACTCAGTCTGTTTTTCTCTCAAAGCCACACAATTCTATATCGTTATTAAACACTGATGTTAAAATTCTTACAAAGATGTTGGCAAAACGAGTTGAACAGATTATCCCTACAATTGTTTCACCTGACCAGACTGGTTTTATTAAAAATCGTCAATCCTTTTTTAATATCAGGCGGCTATTTAATGTGTTGTATACTTCCGCCCCGCCCGGTCACAATTGTAATGAAATTTTAATCTCGCTGGACGCTGAGAAAGCGTTTGACCGGGTGGAATGGAACTATCTATTTAAGACCTTGGTGATGTTTAACTTCGGTCCTAAATTTGTTTCATGGGTGAAGTTGATATATACCTTGCCAATGGCAGCAGTACGCACTAACAGTAATCTATCCAGTTACTTTGAATTGAAACGTGGGACGAGGCAGGGATGCCCACTTTCGCCACTTTTATTCGCAATTGCAATTGAACCACTGGCAGTGGCTTTGCGAAACAGCCCCAAAATTAAAGGTATTAATCGGTTTGGTACTGAACATAAAGTCTCCCTATATGCTGATGATACACTTCTTTATATCTCAGATCCTTTATCCAGTATTCCTGAGTTACTTATTTTACTGAAAATTAGTTTGGAAACATTTCTGGCTATAAGGTTAACCTTCAAAAAAGTGAATTGATGCCTGTGACTCCAATGGAAGTGCAGCATATGGGTCCAGTCCCTTTCAAAATTAGCCCTGCTAAATTTAAATACCTTGGTATTTGGATTACTCACAGTCACAAAGATCTTTATACAGCAAATTATCTGCCTCTCCTGGTGAACCTTAGGAAAGACATCACTACATGGGCATCTCTGCCTCTATCCTTGGGAGGTAGAATCAATATAATCAAAATGGTAATACTGCCTAAATTACTTTATCTATTTCAGAGCGTGCCAGTGTTTCTCACCAAGACATTTTTTACAAATTTAAATAGTGAGTTGTCGTCATTTATTTGGAATAAGAAGCACCCGCGGATAGGCTGCAAGATGCTACAGCTACCCCATGGTCTTGGTGGCCTGTCACTCCCTAATTTTCTATATTATTACTGGGCGGCTAATATTAGAGCCTTACTGTACTGGTTGAGAGAGGACAACCCTGCTCCCACCTGGGTGACTTTAGAGAGGCATTCAGTTACGGCTAGCTCTCTATCTGCTTTACTCTGCTCCCGGTTACCATTTAATCAACCAATCTCAACTTATACTTCTAATCCGGTTATAACTCACACAATAAAAATCTGGAATCAGTGCAGGAGGATGTTTAAAAATACGGATTTATTAATATCCGCTCCAGTATCAAACAATCACATGTTTGCTCCTTCACTAATGGATTCTGTTTTTTATGCCTGGAGTTTAAAGGGAATAACTTCTCTAAATGATCTTTATATAGACAATAAGTTTGCCTCATTCGAACAGCTCACACAGAAATTTGACATTCACAAGTCACAGTTTTTCAGGTATTTACAATTGAGACATTTTGTAATGTCAAACTCTGGATGTTTTCCTTTACATCCACCAACTTCTCTTATTGATGAGGTTTTGATGTGCAGGTCTGTAACAAGACGCTCTATGAGTAGAGTCTATTCTCTGCTCAGCTCATTTAATGATACCAATTTAGATTCCTTGAGGGTCAAGTGGGAGACGGACTTGGAGGAGTCCATATCAGATACAGTTTGGCAAAAAATTATTCAAAATATCTATTTGTCCTCAATTTGTCTGAAACATGTTATAGTTCAATTCAAGGTAGTACATCGTTTACACTGGTCCAAGGACAGATTGTGCAAATTCAAAAGGGACTTAGATCCGACGTGTGACCGTTGTAAACAATCTCCAGCCACACTTTTACACACATTCTGGTCTTGTCCAAAGTTATACAGATATTGGCAAGGCATTTTTGACACTTTTTCAGGAATATTTGGACAAACTGTCTGTCCATCACCTCTCATCTCTCTCTTGGGGGTGGCTCCAGCAGAGACCTCCTTCAGCAAACATCAGAGGACTGTGTTAGCATTCTGCTCTCTACTGGCGAGAAGACTCATTCTTCTTCGATGGAAGGATCCACATCCTCCAAGTTATGGACATTGGTTAAGAGAAGTTATGTCTTACATTCATTTGGAGAAGATCAGATATACTGTTAGGGGATCTGTAAACAAATTCTTTGACATTTGGCAGCCATTTATATCTTATGTTGGGAATATGTCAACAGATAACTTTGTGTAAAGGTCAAATATTGGTTCTGTGTGTGCAAACCTGTGCTCTGTTTCGGTTGATGTATGAATAAAAGGTGTACTCTTGTTGGGGTAGTAGATCTGGTATAGGAGGGGAGGGTTGGGAGGGATTTTTGTTGTATATTTCATCTTTTTATTTTTTTATTGTATTTTTTTTGTTTTTTTTTTTGTTTTTTTGATGTGTATGTGTATGTGTGGTGTATATAAAAAATAATAATAAAAAGACCTTGATCAAAAAAAAAAAGCCACACAATTCTCTGCAGGATGGTGTTTGTAGACCAGACATAGCTTCTTCTTATAACAAACAAGATTCTTTCTCAAGGTTTATTCATAACTTGTTACTGTTCACCATAGTGTCTGTAATTTGTTTTGACTTTGACTACTTTTGCAGTGTTCTAAATAAGGGGGGGTGAACCTTGCTCTAGCAGAACAGAGCAGAATGCTGTGCCATAAGGGCTTCATGATGACTGTTCTATCTTTGCAAAGATATGAATAAATGTGCGACTGAGTGAAATCCATCTATCTCAGTTTATTTAACTAGGATGAATAGTTGAAGACTTTGTCCCACGACACCGACAAATTGGGTTGTTTGGTTTCCATTGTTAGCCTGTAATATCTGAAAGCTTTCTATGATTTGTGAAGATCGGTCATTAAAGGGGATTGTCCGGCTGAAGAGAGGAGGTACTTTGTTCATCTGTGATGGGGTGGGGTTGTGGTGATACCTGGAAGGGATCATCTCTATAACTGAATTGTAAGTTTTTGGAAGTTGGAATCTGAGTCCACCACCTCTGCTTAAAAGTTGTTTTTCTCTCCTAACATAGATGGCTGCCACCCTAACCCCTAACCCTTTTCTGACCGCAGGTCCCACCAAGCTGAGACAACCCGAGCTTCTGTTTTTGCTTAACTAAAAATCTAACTTTATTATCTCTGAGGTGTTTCTGCATGTGTGGGCAGAAATTAGTCCCATCAGGACAGTATTATACAGTCATGCTTGAAGGTGTACATACTCTTCCGTTAAAGACAATGAAATTAAAACTGACAAAGTATGTAGCTCCAGAACTAAAACTTTTGGGTTTTCATGTGGGTTCAGGTACTACTTAAAACAAACAAACAAACAAAAAAAAAAAAAAAGACTTGTGCATATTATGGACTTTATATCTCTCTCTGTTTACCAGGATCACATGGCAGTAGATGTCCCCTGGACTGGTCTCTGTAATTGCTTTTTTATGTTTGCATCCTGGCCATTGGAGTGTGGGGGTCCTATAAATCCAGAAAAGTGGAGAAGAGATGTGATGGCCCAAAAGTGAGATCTCCATGGATTTGGTGGCGCAAATATCAGTGGCCCTGGTTGGGATTTTCACAATGACAGGTGAAAAGCTTAGATTTTTAATGTGAAAGCATGACTTCGTCTATGCTTGAAGTGCTCTTTTATTCCATATTTTTATTTGGCTTTCATTTAAACCACATGGTTGTGGAGGTTACGTATAGGAACTGCTGAGTCTGTTTATTCACCCACTAAGGCCTTGTCTGGGCTCTCGGCCCCCTGCGTATGCTCTAAGTTTTTTATGGGTAAGTTTGTTTTTGTATCAGGTCAAATAAAGTTCTTTGTGTTTCCATGCACAAAGCATAATGTCACCAAAAATTCTTTTTCAGGAAGTAAAACAGTATCACGTTGGAAGGGTGCTTCAAACAGACTGATCACATGAGAAATCAGAAAATAGTTGAATCTCAAAATTTGACTTATCTAATGACTCTTTCACGACATATCACCTAATAACAGCTTCACTTGAAATGTACACAGCTGATGCCTCAACCTTGCATCTGAAAAAAGCTTTTTTTTAATACAAATATTTAACATTATTAGAAGAGACAAAATTGTACATCTAATAGTTAATTTGTATATTAGAATATTTTGAACATTTATTTTTATTTTAATGCTAGTGCAATCCTTTTTGTTTCAGATGTGATTTAGTTTTTTTCAGTTTCGAGTAGCAGAGATACCCTTTAAGTTACATGTTGTACACTAAATCAAAACATTAAGCATATTGTAGTGGGTCTGTATTTGCTCAAGTTTGTTTATATAGCATCAGAAATATGCAGCTATGGAGGAATTTCTTTCTTACTTACCACTCTTTGGTAATAGACCAGTGGTGTCAAATTTACACACATTTGCTACTTAAGTAGAAGTATAGATACTGCAGTTTAAAAACACTCTGGTAAAAGTTGAAGTATCAACTTGACCTCTTTCCTCAAGTAAAAAAAAGTGTAAAAGTATGTGCTCCAAAAACTACTTAAAGTATAAAAGTATAAAGTAACATTTAAAAAAAAAAAAAACGCCCAGATGCCACTATATGAATTGAAAGCTAAATTTTTCGACTATTTCAAACAATTCTTTAAGAAGGGCAAGGATGAGGGAGGTCTTGTTGGTCTCCGTCCCCCGATACGCTCTCGCCTGTGTCCGACCTTTTAGACATTTCAACACCTTTTTCTAATTCCGACATTGTAGCACGGCATAGACAATTCACGAAGAAGAAAACCTGCTTGCTTCTGATGATTTCCTTTATCTAACCAATGAGTGTTAGCGTTGTATGACTCATCCAATTACACTAGTTTTTACTAGATATGGATGGCACCAATGATCTGCATTGGATGGAGCACATGACCTGAAATAAATATTTATTAATGTTAAATCGAAGCCAAGAGTAACGACTAACATTTCATTAAAAAAACGTAAGGACCAGAAATTACAGATACTTGTGTGAAAATGTAATGAGTAGAAGCCCGAAGTAGGAAGAAAAATAAGTTATGGAGTAAAGTATAGATAACTAAATAGTGTACTTAAGTACCGTTACAAAGTATTTTTTACTTTGTTACTTGACACCTCTGTAATAGACCTGTTTTGTCTAGGCTACCTATCTTTTTAAAAGAATGCCTCATAGAACTGTCATTTTAAAAAGACTCACACTGATAAGGACCCTGATACAGAGCTTACGTTAAAATGATAAATAATCATTAGAATTTAATGTTGTCTCTTTATCTGGTCTTAGGTGGACTGTTTTTTGCAAAACAAATGAGGTCAAAGCGTTATGTGACAATGTTGGATCCCTTCGAAAAACGCTATGGCAGAGCATTCACTGTGACCCTCCTGCTTCCTGCTCTCATCAGTGACATATTATGGGTTGCCTGCATCCTTGCTGCTCTTGGTAAATAAGCTTTCTCTCATCCCTCCTAGGATAGTATTTCATCTCCATCATTTTATTTTAATAACCAATTTTCTTTAATAAATTGACCAACATTATTTCCCCATGCTGTTATTGCTGTTACAGTCTATAAATATATATATTTCTGAGAGTTCTAAGGGTAAAGACCTATTATAAAAAAAACAATACTAATGGATATAGACATCATGAGTTAATATTATTTATTTTGTTTTTCAGGTGGAACAATGAGTATAATTTTGGGTTATCTTCCACCATCTCCATCATCATCTCAGCAGCTGTGTCTATTGTCTACAATATTTCTGGGGGCTCTACTCAGTTGCATACACGGATATCATCCAACTTTGTTTTTATCTTTATAAGCCTGGTAAGAATTATATAGACATGAATTGAGATAAAAAAAGGCAAACTAAATGGGAGTATAATCTGTGAATAACAAAAAGGATAATGTAGGACTGAGATTTAAAGATTGGTGCACCATTTGAAAAAAACTGAATTTACTGGGGTTTATTTTTCACTCTTTTCAGTGGCTCTGTGTTCCGCTTATGGTGCTTAGTCCAGCAGTTACTGCCATCTCACACACGCTGCCAATCAACCAGTCACATGACCATCCATGGTAGGACAATCCGAGCTGGCAGACCTAGGAAAAGTGGGATCGATGATTTTCTGCTGCTGGTAAAAAACCAAACACGACACATTATTTAGTACTGATTATTACAGGACGGCTCATGGGAAAGAATATGAAGTGAAAACTCACACACTCCTTGACCCCCATAAGCGAACAAGACGCCAATCACTGGATCATGTACACATCTGATCCTACAGATCCTATAAAAAGTTCATAAAAGCTGATTGATTGGGTTTTGCCCCTACCTATTATCCTTCTGAGACATGTCTCCCTTCTGTTTACTTTAGAAGGCGGAGTATGTGTTGAGTTAGCTGATACAGGTTTAGATTTCTAGTAATTGCATTACCCAGATGGTTTTACATCTTTCCATATGTTGTCTGGCTATGATTACCATGCCTATGAAAAAAATCTACGCACAATGGCAGCATATTGTCTAAAACAATAGAGCATTCTCATCAGTGTTTTAAGTTTTTGCTTTTCTAAATGTTCTAGATGATATGAAAGTAACGTGTGTGTAATCTCAATTCTATCAATCCCAATAAGGGGATTGAGGGTGCTGTAGCACTCCATATGATGCACCTGACACGTCTGGAAATCCAGTGGCCATATCCAGAGCTGAAGACGTTAGGTCCAAAATCTGCCCCCTCAAAGTCTGAGAAAGCATGTCCGTCCCTGGTTTGATGACAACAAGACATGATGTGATATAGACTTTGAAGCAGCAGGAACTAATGTCATGCTGGTCTCAACAACTGCCTGAAGTGCAACAGCACAATTGATGCAGTGGGGAGCCATCTGTGCTTTAGATTGACAACCAAGCTCAACTCAATTTAGATGGGAATAGAAATAAGGCTAAAAAAGCTCTAAAACCAGGAGAGGGGTCACAAATGCCGCTATTACCAATTATAGGCTGGGCAAGAGGCAAAGAAAAAGGAGGTCAAACAGACAGTAATTATAACAAAGAAAAACTAAATTTCCATTGTACTCAGCACACTCTAGCCAACAAGGAACAGGGGCACCAGGCAATGGGAAGTAAACTAATATGGTGCAAAAGCTCATAGGTCTGTGCCATACACACAAACCGCACGCGGAGACAAAAAGAGTAACAGAGCATTGGATGATGCCACATATATAGTTTAGTGGTCATCCTGTGTGTGTCACAGGTGTAACCATATTGGGAAAATTAATCAAACATTGCATGCTTAAAATGAACATTCATTGCTTTCAGCACGCCCTCTTGTGGTCTGTGTGGCAAATGACAAAGTCATATTCAACTGCTAAGAATATTCTGAAAACTTTGCTTAGATTGCCTACTTAATTCATAAAAGTGAATCAAATGTACAGAATTATTACACACATCCATTCTTTTTAGGTTTATTGTGCAGTTATGGTGATGGCTGAAAAGAGAAGCTCATTTTGTTCAATTGCATGGTGTGTGTAATGACTGCAAAAACAATTCAACCATCTCATCCTGTTTTGTTGCCGGGCCCAGGCTTTAGGACTGTCCTATCAAGCTTTTATACCAGCGATCCCTCTCTGCATCCCTCCCTCTGCTCAGGCACAGATCACCTGTTCTTGGCTGCTGCTGTGACAGTTTTATCATGGGAATCCCTAGTTGTCATTGAGTAATGGCTGCTGCTGCAGGTATTTTGTCACACCAGTACATCAAAAGCAGTGCATGTTTTTACACTTTTAGTCCCTTTTTTAGTCCCAGCGTGTTGGTCTAGTGGTTAGAGCAGGGCTTTGTGCTCTTAAAAGGTTGCATGTACCAGGTCCGATCCCCACAGCCTGCACTCTGGGTTCCTGAGCAAAACTCTTAACTCCCCTGCTCCCGGATGCCAAACAATGACAGCCCACTGCTCCCAAGGGGATGGGTTAAATGTAGAGACATTGAATTTACCCAATGTGGGACAAATAAAGGGATTTACATTATTTTTATGTCGATAGAGTTTTTTGTATCATATTGTTTTTAATACAACCTGAAATTGAAATATGTGAAACTTAGCCCAATTATTTTTAAGGTTAAATGTATGCATTACCTCATAATTTTTTTTCAATTGTAATTGCTGTTATTGGAAATATTCACTAATTTTCCATTTTTGTAATTTTTCATTATTTTTCTTAATTTTTTTCTTTTCTTTTTATTATTATTTTTGGAAATGCAAAAAAAAAAAAAAATCCTTTAAGGTTTCAATTTCTATCTCATGTCCTCCACCTCTGTATCATCTTCTCCTTTTCTCTAAGACTGGAACCAGACTGATTACGGTCTCCCTCCTCCGTTTGAACGCGGAGATGCAGGGAAGATCCTGCCTCTGGCTCTGCAGCACCTCACACCCACCTGGGTGGCAGTGTTAGGCATTGGTTCTGTGGCTGCAGCTGTTATGTCCTCCATGGACTCTGTGCTGCTTTCATCAGCATCTATGTTTACACAAAACATATACAAGACAACTTTGAGGAAAAAGGTGCGTTTAAGTATAGATTGATGCACTCTAGATAAAGTAACTCAGTTCTTATCTCCTTCTCTTTCATTGCCTGCAGGCCTCAGAGAGGGAACTGCAGTGGGTGATCCGCATTTGTGTGCTGGTTGTAGGTCTGGCTGGAATGGGTTTGGCCTTTGGGGATGACAGTGTAGCAGCTTTCTGGTATCTAAGCGGAGATCTCCTCTATTGTGTGATTTTCCCACAACTGGTCTGTGTTCTGCACGTCCAATATGCAAACACCTATGGAGCTATTAGTGGCTTCGTGGTGGGTTTGTTGCTACGGGTACTGGGCGGCGAGCCCGTTCTAGGGATCCCTCCTCTGCTCCTGTACCCTGGATGGAGGGAAGAGAATAATCGGATCATACAGTACTTTCCTTACAGAGCTCTAGCCATGCTGGCCTGTCTGGTGAGTATTGTAGGAGTTTCATGGCTGCTGGACGTAATTTTTGATCGTCAACTTGTCCCTGAGTCCTGGGACTTTCTGCAGGTTTTTAAAAAGAAATATGAGACCGAAGAGCAGGACAAAGAATCTGAACCTAGTGAGGAAATGAACCAAGATCACAATACAAAATTCTGAGCTAAAATTAAGTGCAACTTAAAAGTACAACTAGCATACGCAGTTTATTACAAGTAGTTGGTTTTAGGACTTGGGTTGGGTATCAGGTATTTGAATTCTTCTCTTTTTTTCATTTTTTTACATAAACTACTGTAAGACAACGTTGGTTATACACTGTCTGATTGATTTCACTTGAGATTTTTAAAGTCTGTAAAATAAGACCACCAGTTATTTACCTTTCATTGTTTTGCAGTTATGAAACCACACTGCAAAGTCTGCTTATTTGAAAGTCTCTAGAAATGCTCGATATTGAATTGGTTATATTATTTGTGAAACGAGGCAAGATATTGGCAAAGGAAATATTGTATTTAGAAAAAAGAGAAGAGAAAATATAAGGACACCCTACATTACATAAGAAAATTATTATACCTTCTTGTGTAAGTAAACAAGGTGTTTGTTTCATTGAAATATACTTGTTTCTTTTTTGAAATATATCCATTTTTATCTGAAGAGTAAAATTTCTTTTTTCTTTTCAGTTTGTTACTTTGCTAAAATAATTGCCATTTTGTCAAACTTACAAACAAGAAAATTTAAATGTTAGTAAAAGGTTCATAGGTTACATGATTTTCCTGTATGTTTGATAATGATTGCTTTCTTGCTTAATCTTGGAAAACTTGGACTTAAAGTCCAGTGGATTGTTTTTTTTAACTTGTTTGGAATGACTATGACCTGGATGGCTGAGATTCTTCACCAGCATCTTGCATAAATATTTTCAAAACTTTTTTCTGTGTTTCTTTCGTTGTTTTTTGTTTTTGTTTTGTTTTTTCCATTTTTAATTTGACAGTAGCTATTGAAGACTTAACTAACCCTCCTCATGTTCTTTGTAAGGATACTGTTAGAGCAGCAGAGGTGCAGCCTGACAACCCAATAGTGACATTTCAATTTAATTCAGTTGATCCATATAGCGACATTTCACAACACATGTCATCTCAAGGCACTTTGCAGTTCACCAGATCATACAGTCAAATTGATTCAAAGTTTTCTATCTATGGAAAACCAGGTGATTGCATCGACTCATTGACTCGAATGCAATCCCTCACACTAAGCATGCTTGTAGCGACAGTGGAGAGGAAAAACTCCCTTTTAACAGGAAGAAACCTCATGCAACCTCTGGCCATCTGCTGAGGCCAACTGGGGTTCAAGGAGACAGAAGCAGAGATTCAAAAAGCAGCTGTAAAAGGCCAGGAAACACACAGCCAATCAGACGAGCTTGGAGCCAACACCCATGTCAAAGGATGAAGAGAGCACACCCAGCCAACCTCAGTCAGAGAAACAGGACTACACTGGAAAACAGGCCGATCTCCAACATCTATAAACGAAGGTGTTAAAGGCAGCAGCACAGCTGATATTTCTCTCCAGGATGAGGTCACAGCCAAACAGGAACAGACGAGGCAAAGCTACTATGAGAAAAAGCAGAGAGAGCATAACGTTAAAGATTGAGCTAACAGATTGTGCAGAGTGGGAGGATAACGACAGAACAAAGCAGAATCATGAAATGGGGGTCCCTATGTCCTCCAGAAGTCTAAGCCTATAACAGCATAACTATAGAGATAGCTCAAGATAACCCGAGCCACTGTAACTATAAGCTTTATCAAAAAGGAAGGTTTTAAGCCTGGCCTTAAAAGTAGGCTTAAAACTGTCTATTGTAACTGTCTGCTGAAGTCAAGGGAAACAGTCACTTATTTCATGACAATGGACTTATACTTAGATTTCATTTATCTATATCAACACTTTTGCTTAAACATTAAAATATAATTCCTTTAAAGACAGAAAAAATCAGCTGCAGGTAAAATAACTTGAAAGTGACAAACTAATAATATATATATATTTTTTAATTTGGAAATCATGATATTTCAGTTTTGGGTTATTTAAACTACTAGTATGAATTAATCATTTTCTTTAATGGGAGGGTATCAAAACTTTCAAGCTCAGCTCTGTCTGTCTATTTATCTATTTGCTTGTCTACCTACCTATCTATCTATCTATCTATCTATCTATCTATCTATCTATCTATCTA
>JAGKQL010003377.1:0-22805 GCA_018398635.1 Cyprinodon brontotheroides | reverse complement strand
ACATATACTACGTTATCACACCAGTATATTCATATGAATGCCAAAATAAAAAAACATTATAAAAACACTTTATAAAAACAAACATAATTTTATGCACAGGTTTACTTTTTGTTCATAAATCTTGCCCTTCTGAGGCTTTGTGAAGGTAAATCTGTGTTTTGCATGGTCCAATTAATGTCACAGATCTAAAAAATAATGTACCAATTTAATGGAGAAGCTATTAGTCAGCTTTATATTTTGTTTGATATTTAAAATAATTTAGATTTATTGTCTGAGAATGTGTTTATTTAAGAAAAATGATGCAAACTAATAAACATCTAGACAAAGTACACCATATTATATTATTTTACATGTGAATCCCGGTTTGTTCATTCTACTATGCCTTTTCTAAAAGTGCTTCAAACTGAGCTCCTTACCCTATCTCAAAGGGTGCACCCAGCCACCCTGCGAAGCTCATTTCGGCTGTCTGTATTCGCCATCTTGTCCTTTGGGTCATTACCTTAGATCTCATGACCATATAGGTGAGGGTGGAAACATAGATTGGATTGGTAAATCGAGAACTTTGCCCCTACTCAGCTCCCACAACTGCATTAGTGCTAACGCTTGTACTGATCTGTACTGATCTGCTCCATCCTGGCCCTTCTCACTCATGAACAAGACCCCAAGATAATTGAACTCCCCCACTTGAGACAAGGGACTCCCCCAATCCACCTGGAAGAGAGGTGAGTCCACCTTCTCCTGGGCGCGAGAACCACACATGGCCTCGATTTGAAGGTGCCAACTCATCTCGCCGCCACATTTAACTGCATACCACCCCAGTGCACGCCCAAACGTCCTGGTTTACGGGGCCAACAGGACAACATCATCTGTAAACAGCAGAAATGATATATCCTGAGTTTCAAACCAGACATGGAAAACCTCCGTCCCTGGCCAGCTCTACAAATTGTCCATAAATGTAGTGAATATGGACCGTGACAAAGGGCAGCCCTGACTGAGACCAACATGCACTGACCAGGTCTGAATTACTGCCGCAATGTGAACCAAGTTCCTGCTTTTCGCGTCATACAGAGAACGGACAGCCTCTTAACAGAGGGCTCCCACAACCCACACTCCGAGCACACTCACACGGTAGCACCAGGGACATGTTTAAACGCTTCTCTCCAGATCCACAAAACACATGTGGACTGGTTTGATGAACTCCCACGAACCTTTGAGCACCGAGCAAAGGGTATAGAGGTGGTCCAGTGTGTGCTGTGACCTGACAAACCGCATTTCTGTCCCACGTCAGTACTGAGCTGGGTAAAAAGGCCTTTGCTTATTCCTGCTCCCTTTACATAGAATTTGCTGCAAAATAATTGAAACTTAGTAAATTGGTTCGCTTTGAATACTTTTAAGCTGAGAATGAGATGGGAAGTGAGTTGGACTCCCCTCACATGTCAATGTGAGGGAGTCCAACTGGCCAATCCAGGGTACTGTCCCACCCCGCAGATATTGCAGCGATGTAGTCCCACAACATCCAGAGACTTAAGGTACTCAGGATGAATGTCATCCATCCCCGCCCTGCCACCAAGAAGCTTTCTAACTACCTCAGTGACTTCAGCCCCACAGATGGGGAGTCCGCCCTCAAGTCCCTAGGTTGTATCTCCTGATAGACTCCTGGAAGTCGAAATGATGGAATTTAGAGATTCTTTCATACCTCTTTCACTGCCCAAATCCACATCCCCAGGCGAGGTCAACAGTTCACCACCTGCAACTGTAAACAGTGTTGGGGAAGCATGTGTACCGTGAGGAAAGTAAAAGATTAGTTATTGAAAGGAAAATGCTGGAGATATATTTTAAGATGCCAGATGTTTTATAATCAACTCATACTTAACTCTTCCAATAAAGACAGATGAGTATGGCTTAGCTCAAAAACATGAAAGTTAAAACATTTATTTATCTATTTTTGCTTTCTAGGTTATATGCTCTTAGCAGAATTGTAATAAAACTGTATTGATCCTTTCTTAAGAGTAACTGTTGGGACACCCAATGGAACCCAAATAGCAGTGTGTGTGCTTTCTTGATCAGCTTAGGAGCAAGTAAAACTTCTGTTGTAAAGGGAGCTTATACAGCTCTATAAACCCAGTGAGGCATTGGGTGTGTGTGTGTGTGTCGTGTTCCCAGGTAACAGCTGTGACCTTGAGCCCGTATAACAACATAGAGTCAGACTGGAAAGTCAACAGTGCACAATTCGTCCCCAAATGCATATAAAAAAAAAGGATTCCAGCTGCACTAAAAGTTTACTTCAGTTACTTTTCATGCCTCTTACCAGGTGTTTTACTGCCTTCTCTATAGTACTTCCTAAGATTTTTCATTAAATAGCATATTTAATTTCCTGAAAGGACAGTTTCAGCAATCTAATTGCACATTTTAAAATCATTGCTAACATGACAAAATATACCTCAAGAGTCCAATTGAAATATTTTCCTGATTTTAGGAAGGGTATCAATTCTCTGTAGATAGGCGCAATTTTAATGAGCCTTGCTGTGGCACCCTTTTGGCAGTCAGATAATTATAGCTGCTTGGAAATTCTATGGTAACAATGTGTTTGTGCAAAGTGTTAAGATAGTTTGCCAGATTTTGTAGGAAATGTCATCTAAACAGTGTAAAATAAGCTTCCTACAGTCTGTTTCTGGCTCAATCTCAAAAACACCTACCTATTTTATGAGGGAACCTTAAAAAGGGATGATAAAATAACAGGAGCAGATTTATTACCTGCGGTCTCTTTGGTTACAAAGGGTCTGTTAAAGATGTGGCTCAACTGTTGTGTTAAATATCATGGAGATGCAGTTGTTGGAGGGTTAAGTAAAACAACAAAGACCAGAAACTTTAGTTCTATCTGTCATTTTTTAGACATTTGTTTGTGTGTTTTACTGTGGAGCCCCTCGCTTTTCAGAGGTACAATATCGATCTTTTTTATTTTAATGCGGCTATTTATAAATGTGTCAGATCCCCAATTTTACTACCTTGGGTAATCCAACAGGAGGTCTTCTGCAGTGGTGTTGTATCTGTCTTGTGGATGTCAGCAATCCACAAGACATGGTGTAATATTCATGTGCCTCTACTTTTCTAAGGGCTGCATTTACTCTCCAATTAGTTTTCCTTTAGATTCTATCAACAAACTCTGATTCTAACCCATAAACCTAATTATTACTAACATATATATAACCTTAAACCCTTTTTGTGATGTTATGCTAAAGCAAATAGAAATTATTTTTTTTCTCAAATATTGGCAATACACATGGATGATAGGATGAGGAACTTACAGCAGAAAGAGTAAATAAAATCACTAATAGATTGAAATGGAGTTTACATCCACTGGCTCTCAGTGGCAGGAAGCGAGGCGAGGAATTGTAGCTAAAACCAGATCTTTCTGTCCGTGTGTTGGCAGGATGTACAGTAATACAGATGAGACAAGAAGCAGCAGGAACTGTAATTGCAGACCATTGCTCCTCTCAGGGGCTTTTTTTTCTGCCAAGCCTCAGTCTATATATACTCATCACCTGATGCAGCAGTAAGGCGAACTGCAACTCTGTGAAGCATCTTCTGTTTGTTCTCTTAACGATACAGCCACTTTATAGTGGATCATAAAAATGATCATATTTGTTTCCCTTACATGAATAATATGCTAATTTGTTTTCCATTTAATACAGTTATGAATGCTCACATTGGAGTATGTGAGCATGTACAAGGATTTATGCAACTGCCATAAAATAAAACCTTGAAAATTAGAAGCAAAACAAATCAGCATAGCAAATGTCCATTCTTTATTAAGATCATTATCAGTTTGTTAAAACATGCAGCAGTGTTCTCTGCCTAATGAAAGTGCTGGAAGCGCCGATTTATATTATTGGGTCCAGGATAATTAAAGAAAACGATAAAGGAAAGTACAGTGTGTTCAAAACATAGCTCGACTTTCCACCATATTTTTTTCCTCAGCATAGTCTAAAGCAAAGCTTTATAAATCCATCCATCCATTTTCCATCATGTTTATCCCTCGCTGGGCTAAAAGGGGTTGTTTTATAAATGTCTTCTTTTTTTATAATTACATTGGATAGAGATTGGAAGTTATACCCCTAAATAAAAGCTTGCAAAAACAATTCTTTCTTATAAAAAAGTTAATATTATTAGCAATGAGAAGGCCCTTTGAGGCTGTGTAGGAGTTTCTCACACCCCTAATCACTTTTGTTGGATTGGTGAAACACAGTGTTGGTGGAATCATGCTGTGAGGAAGCAGTGAGGGTGAAATCGGCGGCTAAATGTGTATGCATGACTCAGTCAGAGGTAGTTTGAAAGGCACAGACAAAAATATGAGTTTTTTCTTTGAAAAGTTTGTGGAGACATTCTTGGAAGATTTTTCTAGCTTTAACTTCAACAAAAGACAGTTTTACTAGTATTGACTTAATTTCTACATGAAGGGAATTACACTTTGTGTGTCTGTTACAAAGATCCCCTAAAATGCATTAAATTTTCCTCAATCATATGAGATATTTCTAATATACTTTTCCCCAGACACAAGGTTGTTTTAATTGTGTTGCATTAAAAAGTTAATCCTGTCAATATTAAATAAACAGAACAATTCACAAATCAGATACGGAAGGTTCATAATTTTATTCAGTCAACTAATGTTAAATATAGTACAATTAACTGTCCTTTTAATTCTATGTAGCTGCTGACCAGCTCATGAAATAACTCTTAAGTAAAGTAATAAGGAAATATGGGGATAGTTGAGGGTATGAGACTGTGTGGATTAGTCTCAGAGAATGAACAAAAAGCTGAAACAAGATGAAACAGTTTATTTAGACAGTGCAGACACAATGCAGCATAATGATGAGCCAGAATGTGCAAAAGCAGGAGCAAGTTGATTGTTACAGTATATCTTACTTGGTTACTTTTGTTTGAAATACCAAGTTCAATTAAAAAATCCTCCACTAGAGGGGAGTATGTCCCTCAGGGCAGCTGATCGGATCATGACCCTGAAGTAATCCATTTAAAACATGTTTTGAATGCATTTTTTCGTATGGGTAACAGTGAGAGGGTGAGCGGTGTGGAGAGGCAGTGACTGATTTAGAAGATCCTCTCTCTGTAATATATGTTTTTTTCTCTAAAATGCAGAGGACAGTTGGGAGTCAGGAGTCCCCTCTTCCTGGCTTCCTCTGTCCCTTTTGTTGGGTCACATTGCTTCTGGTTCTCTGCACCTCAAGAGAAACAAAGGATTAGGAAGGACTTACACCCCTTTCTCGTCTTTAATTACAGAGACCACCCTTCTTCCTTTCTAACATTCCCCTCACCCTAAAGCTGAGCACTGACCCTGCTGGAATGCTAGGCTCCAATAAAAGCAGATCCCCCACCACCATCCCCTTCCAAGTATCGCCATCAATGATACAGTGATTTGAGCCTAAAGCTCCATGCTCCTGTGTCCTTTCTAAGCCTCTTAGAGAATCTACAGCTCTGTGCACAGAAGGGTGCCTTGAAGGTTTAACAGCACTGCTGGGATACTGGTTAATCTTGTGAAAAGTTGTGTTTTTTCAGTGTCCAGATTTCTTCATTCTGTTTTCCATCTTTTAAAAGTAAAATCTGGCAGATTAAATAAAGCACATATTAACTGAAAATTAAGTTTGAAACATGATGTGTTGAATATAAAAAAAGAGATAGAAACTTCTATGATTTATATGTCAAAAGATTTGAAGACGTTTGAAGGCATGTGTTTGTGCTTCCTGTCTTTTTTAGTTCAAAGCTATATATTTGATCTGTTTGGATATACTATTGGATATACATTCTGTTTTCAGTGGTGTTGATGAAAGAAGTTTATTTCTCACACTGCTACCTGCCTTTAGTTACACTATTCTTGAGTCTGCAGCTTAAGATAACTGTTATCTTTAAGCTTTCTAATTAATTTTAGAGCAGGTAGTAACTTGATTATCTTACCAAGGCCAGAAGATTTTTCTGACCTCTGACCAAGAAAGATTGAAGCATCTTAAAGATATTATTCCTTGAATACATCACTGAGTTGAATATTAAACAAGCTGAACAGCCCTTCACAGAAAACGAATCAATGTGCAAATAAGGGCATATGGGATCATTGAGATTATTTATCTTCTTTTTTCCAGGGTTCTGTCCACCAGGCGCATCTGTTTGTGGAAAAGGCCAGTGTTTCACACCAGAGCAGAGGTGTGACTTTGAGGATGATTGTGGCGATGGTACGGATGAGAAAGACTGTGGCACCTCCTGCTCTTTTGAGAACGGCCTCTGTGGCTGGAAGAGCTCACTGGCTGATAACTTTGAATGGGCACTTGGTACCGGATCTGTACAAAGCATACGGCCACCATTCGATCATACGCTGCAGGATGAAAACGGTATGGGATCAAATTTAGTCCACAGCCAATAAATCTGTTTAAATAAATTGTTTAGATTGCTGTTTATTTACTAAGGTCTGATTTTTATCACAGCATGAATGAGAAATGGATAAAAAGAAAATTCTACTCAGGGCACAGACTCAATCAATGAGCTGTGACACAGTATGATAATATCCCTAAAAATGGGAACTCACAGTATTAATCTAAATGTCATTAAAATCTCTTTGAAAAGGGGCATTGCAATCAAAACAATTTAAATAAATACCAAAGTAAAGCTTGGTAATTAACCCATCCTAATTATTAAACATGACTAAGTAGTCAAGAAGTGTAAAAATAATCAGGAAAGACTAATTTATAATAATGTAAAAAACTTGGGATTTAAAACTAACACACATACTGTTATCAGAATAACTTCATAGCTACAAGGCATCAAATTATATTTAATTAGTATTAAATGCAGAAGAGTATGAATATTGAATATTGAATGCCAAGGAGCATAGTATTGTGATTATTAGCATTAACTTGTTGAACATTGCATGCTGAATATGAGATGCCTGCATCCTCTTTAAATCTTTTGGAAGTAATCTGATGAGAAATGAATTAAATCTGATTACTTAATTAGGAACCTCTATTTAGGTTAAGAAAATTGATACTTTGTCCAATCTGCAGCCCCCTCACATCTGTTTTTCTACCATTGTTTTGTATCCCGGAAGAAGAAAACCCCAGAAAAGCACGAGGGTGTTTTTACATTTGCAACTAAATATCTGGCTATAACTCTTGTAAATATGTCTTTGGTGTAATGGTAAATGACTGGAAATTAAAGATTAACATAATCAAATAAAACAGGGTAATTATCACTTTCACTTCTGCAAAGCATTAAGCAAATTATCCAGTGAACAGATTAAAACGTACTATTCGAAGCAGTGGGCAGATGTGCTTTCAGACATAAAGATGACTTTTCCAGATGCTTTCTTTTGCTTTCAATTCAGCAATGTTACAATGTTCCTTCCCTCTTTATGAATTTTCCTTAACAAACAACGAGTGACCAGTAGCAGTTTTAAGCAGTTTTCCAGTGGGTTTAATAGATTCTTAAATTTTGGCCTTATTGCTCTTCTCCTTCATCTCCTCTCATCTTCTTTGCCTCTCCAGGCCATTTTGTGTATTTGGAGGCGACACCGGTGGGACTGAAAGGCGACAGAGTTCACATCAAGAGTTCGGTTTGGAAAGAATCAAGTGCTATCTGCAAGCTGTCCTTTTGGTACTATCTTTCCGATAAGGCCTCAGGGACCATCCGGCTACTGATCAAGGTAGGCAGAGCTTTGATTGAGTCAAAAAAAGAAGATAAGAGGAAATTAATTCAGTCATTGCGCTTTGTCAGTCATGGTTACCATGGTAACACTCAGCCAGTGAAGCCTATAATTAATTATGTAAATATCCACACTATATTCATAGTAAATTGGTTAAGAGTTTGATAATGCTGCCAGTCTACCAGTGTTTGATCTGTGGCTGTTGGATGGGAGTGAATTGGGGGTCATGGTTCTCTCCTGGGCCAAAAATTCCCCTACCCCCACCATCTTAATGAAGTTCATTTCAGCAAGCTCTTAAAAGGGACTATCACATCATCCTATAACTATACAAATTATATGCTTGCATTAAAATAAAGCAATACACACCAACCATTTGTCCTGATAATCATTACTTAGTCCCTTTTGAGCTTGAAAATATTTTTTTTCAGGCACTATCAACACACAAACATTGTTGTCAGTATTTAATCACACCACCATCCACTTGACAGATCCAAGACTTTGGCAGCAGCTTCACTTACACAAACTTTCATTGTGTCTTATTCCACTTGTCATCTTATATCTTTCCTTCAACACCTCCCCCAGGGAAATTGTGTCAAACAAGTTATATAATAACTCAAAAAAGTGCCATAATTTAGTCAGAAATCCTTTATATATTTGTATATTTAATCTTTGCTGACATGCTGATGGTCCTTAGGTATATAGTTGTGTACTTCGGTGGGCACCGTCTCATCCGGTGGCTGCCTGGCTGGGCCTGTGGGGTCCCCACTAGGGGGTGGTGCGTCCCCAGGCCTTGGACCCCTAGGCTCTCACATGGGTCCGCCTTGGGGGTGACAGGCTGCCAGCGACCTAGGCACTATGGCCTCTGAGCCCCTTTAGTGTTTGGTCCATCAGGGGTCTGGCTCTGGGTGCTCTTGCCAGCCCTTCAGTGGTGGAGGGGCCATCCCTATGTCTACCCTTCTTCTGTCCGAATGATCTGGGCAGCCTCTAGATATCTGGGGCTAGGATTGGCTCTTTATTGGTCCAGGGCCCTGTAGGCCCCTGTAGGGTGAGTCTGGGGTCACCCACACCTGCTATTGATTTATATTCTGAAAAACATGTGTAAATCCTTTATACACCAGCATGCCCATCCTTTCATACCACAGGAGTTTGGTTCCAGGTGTTCATGGGTACACAGTAATACTAAACACCAAGCTGCAGTTAAAAAAAAATATTGTGTAATCCCCATAGGTTTTGCCACCCACACACATGGATATCTAAAGGATACCCACTGCTCTTGAAGCTTTTTCTTGATGTTTTATTTGGCTGTCTATTGTCTTTTTGCTTTTGTTATGTTCTCTGTTTTCAGTTCCTCTCATATCATACAGGTGTGGGAGGAGATATGTAGGAGTTCCTGTATACGGTATATTCTGTGTGTTTGCTGTATTTTGAACTGAGAAAGCTTTCTGGATGGGAAGCGAAACATCTTCAGTCTAGGAAAACAAAGTCTAGTGGTTTGTTTTTTTAACTGTAATGTTTTGGAATACTATGACCTGGATGACTGAGAATCTCCACCAGCACATTCTGTGTTATTTTTTCTTATTTTCATGCGGTGTTTCCTGTCTTTATCTCTATCTCTTGGTTTGTATACCCTCTTTCTTTCTCATCTCCCTTTCCATCCCTGTTGTATTTGATTTTACTCCCAAAATAACTTTAAATAAAAGTTTAATATACAAGTACCTAGCAAAACCTTATGACAACATTCATATTAGTCTGCTTGTAAAGGAAATCTATTGGGCCATCATCTAGCTCTGGGACATCTATTCCCAGACCTATATTGGCAAAACAGAACACACAAAAATAAGAAATCCTTTGTATGACACCAGAGGGAGTTCAGATATGGAAATATATAAAGTTATTTAAGTCTGTGACTCTTAAAGGTTTAAAGCTTAATTGGCCTCATGTTTTTGCCATAAAAGCCTATGCGTAAAGATGGAGCAACATAGATTCTGCTTTTTTTCCTCTAGATTTCTTTGCTTATCCATTTTCTCTCAGCTTTGTTTAACTTTAGCTCACTGAAGGTCAAACCATTGCTGTTGACTCATTCTCCTCATATGTCTGTGCGGTAAAACTCTATCCTTTATCTTTTCTCTTATGAGAGAGTTTTTTGGTTTGATTTGCTTGGTCATATTGTTTTTGCTTTTGCAGACTTATATTAGTATATATAAATATATATATATATATATGTATATATATATATATATATATATATATATATATATATATATATATATATATATATATATATATATATATACATTGAATGATATATATATATATCATATCGGATATATTCACTGGTCATATATTGGGCATATATATTATATAAGGTATATATAAGGAGGATATAGGTACATTAGAATAACTTATTGATCTACACAATGAGGAGAAATTCACTGAGGAATACATATTGAATAGACTAAGTAAAAAGAGGTGTATAAGGAGAGGCAAAGGTGCATTAGAATAAGCAATATATATACGGTATATGAACATATACGGTATATCAAGGTATATACAGTATATCAAGATAAATAAAATTGGTATATATATATATAATAGCAACAACTTATATATGTATATATATATACTGCTATATATATATATATATATATATATATATATATATATATATATATCACAAGGGTTCAGTACGAATTAACTTTTTAAAAATGAACCTTTCTCTTCTGAAGTGAAAATGTGCTACCTTATTTAGATGAAGGGATGTTGTTGCCCAGAGTGGGGGTTCCCAAACCTTTCCATTAACCCTATGTTAGCTCTCTTGCAAACCCACAGACGATGATAATTACATTGATAATAATCAATTCTATTGGTCACTGCAAATGTAAATTTTTTATGAAATTTGACCTCTGCAGTTAGCCCATCCCTAAGGAGCAGGGGGCAGCTTGGAGCATATAGTTGCTGCCTTTTGAGAATGCAAGCACTCTACTATGTCCATTAGGTCACCACTCCATCAAATGATACGAAAATCAATACAGTATAAAATGCTATGCAATTCCAACATTGAGGATCTCACCTTCAGAATGTTTTTGTCTCAAACAGAGCAAACATATTTGTAAGCGCAGAGCAGATCTTCAAAGAAGGTGCAAGGTGATTTGCACTTGCAATTCCGCAGACAATGTGTGCAATCCATTCTTTCAAAACAGTTATTTTCTTTTGTTTTTTTAAATATGAGCATTTTTAGTTTGAATAATTTTTACTTTTTATTTTTTACAATTATACATTTTCTCCATTTGCATGGCTTTAGGCATCCTCTTCCTTTTATGACTAATTTTAAACTGCCTGTAGAACAAACAATGTGTTCAGTTTCATGCACAGAACCAAATCAGTTTGCAACTCTTAATATAACCTTGTAATTTAATGCCACCTTTTCAGAATCTATGATTAGGTCTGTAATTTTGTAACTGCCTTATTTAAAATTCTATTAAATGACACTCCTTCCACTATTTTCTACAGTGAATAACCCATTATAAAAATGTGAAACAAACCTGAACTCAAAAAATTCTTTAAAACTGCGTGTCTGCAAAATGCTACAATATTTGAAGATTCCCTTTAAATGCAGTTGCTTTATACACTTTATTCCACTGATATTCCCTTAAAAGCAATATCGTGAATAGGATATTAGAAACTTAAACGATGGGATTTAATAGTGTTATAGGCTCTGTGCTGATTGTCATTGATTATGTGACTCTTGTGAGAAGCAGGAGATGATAAATGTCTGCTCCTTTCTCACATCTGGATGGAAAATGGAAAATTTAGCTTACAAAAATGGTTTGCTGTGAATAGTAAAATAAGCCATTAAATTCTATACACCAAGAGAGAGATGGTTTAAACCCTGGAGACAGGCGTAGAAAATGTTACATTAGTCAAGCTTGTGTCTGTGTGGGTCAGCGGGCGTGTGTTTTTGTAAAAAAGACAGATCTGATGCTCAGTGTAACTTGGAACTCCTATGGTGAATGTGTGACCTTGCAGGTTCAAAAGCCATTAGCACTTACAGAATATTGCATTGTGCTTTCATGCATAACATGCACTTTTATGGGCTTGATAATTTACTGACTCCATAGAGAGTAACTTAAAACACACACACACAGATATTTTGTAGGAGCAGAAATAGAAGAGAAGGCTAAACATAAGCAATGCATCTTGCCAGTGGGTACCTTGTGAAATTTACGAAGGTCAAAGATTGTTACAGCAGACCTTGGGTATCAATCTTAAAAGTCATTCATGATTAAGTTAACAGGCTTTTGTTACAGAATGAACGACATATGGGTTTTAAACAAAGGTGACTTGGGGGAGGCTTTTTTTTCAGATAAAAAGATGGCTGTTACATGATATACATTGCAATCACTGAAGTATCAATTTAATCAATTAACTATATTGCAGGTAGTTAAAACAAAAACAATGTCTTTGCTACTCTTTCCCTTAATCACCTGCATGATGGTTTGAGAAAAGAGTTGCTGTTGCAGCGTTTTGCTTGTCCTTACAGTATCTCCCACCTATTAAGAATTGGAATTAATTTCCCACCTATAAAAAAATGAATGAAAAAAATTTTAGTCAGGGCATGAGCCTTAAGTTAAAACAATTAATTTTCAATTCAACACAGTTTATTTATATAGTACCAATTCACAACCAATATAATCTCAAGGAACTTTCTATCAAGGAAAGCCACCTGGTTGCATAGTCATTGACCTGCAGGACATGCTCTTCCTGGATGAGCGTGCAGCAATGATATTCGCTTGTATTTTGTTTTTGACCCTTCAGCAATCCCTCACACCATGCATGCAGTGACAGGGTAAGCATACCTGTATAGGGTAAAGAGAAAAAAAACAGTAGCATAGTCAAGTTTATTAGGACTGAAAACTCTGGTAAAATGTCGGTTTGTGCATGACACCTGATATTGGTCTCTACACAGACAAACTCACATTCTGGTCTTGCTACATGTACTGAGGACCATGTCACATTGGCTTCCATTTATTTTCAGTCATTTTCATCCCTCTCTACACCCTCCCTCTGACAATAACCCCACACATAACCATTACCAGTGCGCTTTTCTCACCATAAACCTAAACTACGGTAAACTAAACTCACACCTCAGTCCTAAACCTAACTGTTAGCAAAATAGCTTGTGACGACCAGGAAAATGTACTCACTTTGCAAGAAAAGGTCCTGAATCTGATGGTGAAATTGGATAAAATGTTTCTCATTCTGATGCAAAGTTAATAGCTCACATTCTCCTGTCTTGCTTTTTTAGTAAGGGTAATATGCTGACTCCTATTTACTTCTATTGATCTTCACCCCTTTTCAACCCTTTCTATACCCTTACTTTAAACCCAAGCATTAACATTGCATTCCTAAGCCTAATCTTAACCTAATTAAGGTGAGGCCAAAACGTCCTCATCTTGCTATAGTCCTAATTTTTCCAATAGAGTTTGTTTGTTTAAGTTTACCCTTCACAAACCAGCATCACTGAACAACATTTCAAAACTCTGAACTGCACTAAATCTTTACACAATATTTGTGAGGGGCATCTGGAGTAAATGTGGAGCAATTGTGCTGTGTGGCAGTTAACTGAATTACGAACAGCAAACCAAAACAAAAGAGGAAGTCACCAACAGTGTCAAAGGATTTTGAATTCTGAAATTTAACAGAATTTCTGATTCACATACAGTGAATTTAGATCCCACAACATCTGAGAAAATCCAATCATTTATGTAGCCATCAGTGAGTCTGCTGTGTTCCATCCTTATGGTTATATTGGTGCTTCTTGTTGTGTTTAGCTGTATATTATTGAGGAGTATAGCGTGGATGAAAAAATGAAAAAAACATGTTTTCACACTACAAAATTTGTGGGGTAAAATTCCTTCCAGGTCTGACGTATTACTGCGTGCATTGTTTATTTTCTCTTTATTTGGAGTAAAACAAACATAGCAAACCATCTCAATCTTTGTTGTAGCAGCAAAGATGGATACTGGACAATCTCTCTTAGAAGCTTAAAACTAAGATGGAGGATCACCTTCTGTAGGACGAGGCGGTAAACATATAGCCTATTAAAGCTAATGGTTGAGATCAAAGCTTACTAATGTATCAGAATGGCTCAGTGTAGACCCAAATCCATGGAAGGATTTGTGGCAAAACATAAAAACCTCTCTATTCAATCTGTCTGAACTTAAAATATGTTGAAAAGATAAAAAGTCATACATTTCACTATATCAAGATGCATACTTCTTTAAGTGTGCATGAAAGGGTGAAATGACTCCATAAATTTGGGCTGCAGGCTACATCTGAAAGCTGTACTTTTCATGACAGTTTAAATTCCCACTGTAACATTTTATGTTGATCTATCACATTAAATACTGATGGAAGTTTGTGGTTCTGGTCTGACAAAAGGTGGAAAACTCAAAGGCACATCATTAGTTTAACAAGGACCTGCATCACCAATTGAATATGCCATGACTTACAAATTATTTCAGAAATTTTAATAGTTTTTTTAGGGGATGTTTTGTAAATTCATCTTCCCTACCAAAGACATGCCTTATAAATAAGCCAGTCCTTTTAACAATGATATAATAAATAGTCTGCATCTTTGTATATTTACTCAGGTTTAAAGTTTTTAGTGAGCTGGCATTTTTTAGATAACCTGGCACAAGCCAGATTTATAGGTTTATTGTCCAATTTAAATTCTACGCAGTATCCATCTTTAGAAGTCTCCTGTGGAAAGTGTTTGCAAAAGGAAGGATGATTTAGTATCATTTTTCAAGCTGGTGGGGTAAATTACCAAGAGGCACCAGCCTCTCATGTAAAGCTTTTAGCCAATTGTAGCAGTAGTAATTGGCTGTGATGTATCATTTGTACACAAACTTGTATTCATGTTCACTTACCATTTTTATGTGACATGTACTTCATCCACAATGATTCCAACAATGTTTTACTGGTTCAAGGATGAAAGCATGTTGTTCCATATAGAATTGAGCAGCCCTGACTCCGGGCTCCCAAATACCAGCTGGTAATCGCTACCGATTACTTTTTTGTCATTGCCGCCAAGTTTTACAGCAGAAATGCCAGTAACAACAGGATCCCTCTGCAGCTTTAGATTTGTTTCACAACTAGCAGAGTTAAATGATAAATCTAACTCTTGCCAAATCTGGTCGAGAATAACATGCAAACGTCTTTCCCATCCATAAAGGAACAAATGGTACTTGTTTGCTCCAGCTAAAGCAGACTGCATAGCGGAGTCTGCGTCCACTGGCACAGCCATGCTTGTTTTTCTTTAGACCGCTGCTGGTTGACATCATACACATCTCTGGTTTTCATTGGTTGGATATTCAAGATTAATACATATATTGGCTTCTGGCTAGATGTATTTTTGGGAGTTTGTGAATTAATGTGTCATGATTTTATCTAAAGATCTGAACCGCATGCAGAAGACCAAACAGAGAGACCAGGGAAAAGTTTAACAGGTTTTATTGAGAGTAGGTTGAGAGCAGTCCAGTGCTGCTCTGAACACTGTCGAACCGGGACTGAAAAGTGAGGGGGAAGATTCTGCGGTTAGTTCAGGCTCAGTGGGAAATTTGTGTCTTTGATTTGAAGAAGGGAATTAAGGCAACAGGACTCACGTTTCCAGAAAAAGGTGTCTCTTGTTGAATCCAGTCGGTGTGGGTTGTTCCAGTGACTTGCTCGTTCAAGGGCGGACAGGGTTTAACCAGGTTGAGGTGTTTCCTTTAGGAATGGAGGAGCTGACTGCCACTTAGTTTTCCTGCGGTACTTGAAAGGTTTCTTGTGAAGATGAATCCCCTGCTCAGAGAGACGCCCAAACAATCCTTGGGGAAAAGTACATCCAAACCACTAGCTTGAATCCTCAGCTCAGTTTGATGCTCAGAGAATCCTTCCAGAGGGGAGAAGGTCCAAAACATCCAGTTTGCAGGATGACTTCCTGCCGAGAGGCAAAGACAAAAACAGCAAGGTTAAAACTCAGGTTGACAAAAACTCAGTTTGACTCAGCAAAACTCAGCTTGGCTAGAGTACCCAAAACTGGCAAACACTCTGGTGTCGAGGTAGTGGCAGTCAGAAGCATAGAGTTCTCGGTAATGAGGTAACTATCACCGGGTGTGAGGGAGGCCAGAGAACCAGGCACCACCTGGTGGAGGAGGAGAGATCAAACAAAAGCCCAAACCACACAAACTGGATTCCTAACATAATGTTATCAGATCTCATAAAATATCATCTCCATTTAGAGCCAAGGCGTGTGATAGCCTGAGAAGATTCTCTCACATAATCAATGAAGCAGGAAACGGCACAGTTAACTAAAATCATTGTTAAAAAGAAGATTATATTATCAAATGAAACAAAGTCAGGTAGTATATTCTCAGTGATTTAACATTAACACAATGATCTGAATTGAATATTATTTCAGTTTTAGCATTGTCTTGTCATCCATCAGAATAAGTTCACAATTGTAAACATATTTGCACTCAATCCTAAATTTTTGTTTTGCAGTGCCAGGGACTGAAAGGGTCCTGATACCAAGATCCAAAACAAATCAAACAAACTAATCAAGTTTATATGCCAAAAAAAAGCAAAAGTCAGAGCTATCAAGGCAAATTTGTATGTTGCTCTATGACTGCTTTTACAGATTGAGTCATTACTTCCTGACATAAATCTTAATACAGCCTGCTGTTACTCTACCCTATTAATCTGTCTTGGAGTAACAAGATTATTTCGAATCTAGGGTGTCAGGAGCAGAGGGGGACAGCCTCTGTGCAAGCCAAGGGTTGCATTTCAATATACCTTACAGTGGAGTGAGTAGAATGTGACTTTGATCGCCCCTCTGTGGTTTTTCAGTAAATTAGACTAGAGCTCTGCTCACTGCAGACAAGACTATGCTCATTTCTTGCAACTTTAAATTCAACTAATGTAAAATATTGTCTTTTAAACTCTGTGTTTCTGTCTGCATTCACTCAAAGTTTCAAGACATTGCTAAAACTAATTATGTACCTTAAAGCTGATTTCTACAAAAACAAAATTTTAGGTAGCCAATAATGCCCTTTTAGATAGTCAGGACTGCTCCAGAGTCCTCTGGTTCTGCTTTGCAGAGGTTTACCCTGACCAGGGCATGAAATTGGCACCTGGCAATGCGCTGTATGCCCTATAGCCAAAAGTGGCATTTGTAGGTTCCCAAATGGGTATACTTTAAAAAATGTGTACGCTAAACTCAGTTTTGGCTCTCGCTGTCACCTAATCCGCTAAATGCAGTAAACTTTACGGTTTCCTGCGGGTTAAACTGTCAAATCTACCTGCCATGTTGGGGCACCAGTACATCAACACTCAATGCTGAGGAAGTGGCTGACCAATCCTGAGTAGTATTGTTTTGTAACACGTTTCTCCCCACCTTTACTAGGATTTGCTCAAAATGTGGACATATAGCTGACGAAAAGAGTCCGCAGCCTGTAACCAACCAAGATAGATGATGCTGGATTTAAAAAAAAATAAACGTATTTGTAGAAGTTAATGCCATTTTGATATTAATGTAAAATCCTAAAAAAAAAATGTGTTGAACCTAGACAAAAACAGTAACCTAGAAACAATTGTACAGTTAAATAGATTTGCAGCTGTGTGTTAACTTGATAAATGAGACCATCATTGAGATGATTTTATATGTGTAATTTTCTGTTCTAAATGTTAGCCACACCAGGTCAGATACAACTGTCATAATGTAGGTCTAGTCATAAAAGATTAGCTGGTTATGTAGCGAAAGCAGAAACAAAGGACCCAGAATTCAGCCAGACAAGATCAGATAGCTTAAAACCGTTTATTGTAATGTAAACTGCAGCAGGTTGAATCACCAGCATCAGCAACAGGAACCACAGGAAGTGGAGACTATAGGTTAGTGACCAGAGAGAGAGACTTAGGGAGGTGTTAAGGTCAGTGATTCTTTGGGCACTAACCTGACTAAAAAGTTACCATCCAACTTGATGGTGTCATCTTGGCTTTCTGATGTGGGAGTCTAATGAAAGATGTAAAATGAGTTTGGTAGGTAGAAATCTTTTTAACAAAGGATATCTTATTTAACTGTAGGCAGAAATGTTATATTATTACAATATATGTAATATTTTTACAAAATGAGTATAGCAGTACAACTTTATTGCTGTCTCTTTATTTGCTCTCAATTGAGTAAGCCAAGAGGCCAGAACAGTGTATTTATATTGAAAATGCGTCAGTATATTGTTTATATATATTGAAAGCCTCTGGTGAGGTGATGGCTTATGGAGAGCATTCCCGTTAGCAGTTTTAAAGCAGCATTAACCATGATTTAGAGTCTGAGCAACAGCAGCATGGGAAAAGACTGAGTGAACTTCCAGAAGGGTATACTCTGATTTGTCTTTAATATTTTCCATATGTGGTATGAAGCAAATCCATCAGCAATGCACTGTATTATAGCCATGTTATGTTAATGACACTTTAATAAGTCATCCACTTGCCAACAGAACATACTTTTATTCCATTTTTCCTCAGCTCTGTTCTCTGGTGACATGACTTGTAGTTTGAAGGATGAATTTCTTACCGCACTGGCGTTAGAGCTTTGAAACCTCTTGTTATAATAACCAGAGCAAAATGTGAAATGCTACCACATGGTGTGTCTTTTGTCATCATCCTGCACAGACTGAGAACAGCATAATGAGATGTGGGAATAAGGCGGGCATAAAGGGAACCATTGGAACCGCGGTGTTGTGGTCCCCCCTAAGGAAGCTCAGGAACTTTGAGGTGATTTTTCCGGGGATCCGCCCAAAGATCCTGGAGTAGAGCCGCCCTGGGCGACATGGAATACATCGACCGCGCCCGAAAAGTGCTTACAGTTGTATAATATCTCTGACAGACACAAAACCCCAAAAACATAGATGCTGAGATCTTCTGGAGAGAATGACATTCTTTCTCCGTTTTTTCCAAGGATGCGTATTTATATAAGTTCTTTGACATGTAATTCCACAAAAGTGTAGGAGCTGTCAGTGAGCAAAAAGGTTATGGAGAGAGCTTTTCTATGCTCACCATCCGAACTGGTAAACTGACAAGGTAGCTCTTGAAGGACACCTGGGAAAGGGATCATTGAATGGTATTCATTAACCCTTCAGCCCTTCATTTGAGATCTTAAAAAATAGAAGAAATACAAATCTTTATTTTAGCTTCCTCTATTTTAAAGCAGCTTTAATCAACTTAACCTTTAACTAATTTATTATTTGTTCCAACAAAGTTCGTGTCAGAAAATGGCGCGGGTGCATATCACTCACCTTTTCATTTCAAATTGTTCTTTGCTTAAAGCATTTTTGTGCTTAATAAGGTGCCATGATTGTTCATTTTGAAGACCTTAGTATTTTAACTTCAACTTTTTGGACCCAAGGTCCCATATTTTTTTTCATCAAAACACCCACACAACAGCTGACCTCCATTCCTGGACCTATGAGCTTCAGTCTTTTTCCTTCCTCTTTAGCATCAATCATCTGGACAAAACACTGCGGTCAGTAACACTAACATTTACTTTTCATAAAGGACTTTTGTCTCTGAGTGCCTTTGCAAACTGTTATCTGGCTTTCATGTTGCTTTTTGAGTAACAGCTTCTTCCATGCTGAGTGGTCTTTCAAATGTCTGTAAAAGACTTGATACACTGTGGATAATGAAACATGCTCCAGTTTCAATCAAAGTCTTTTGTTTTTGTTCAGGGATTGAAACACATCTTTAGCCTCTAAAACAAGTTCATGTAGGGGACACAGAAACTGTCTCTTTCCTTAATTGTTTGAAGACCACACATTCCAACAGTGTTATGTGAATATACTGGCGTACAGCTGTTGTTCTTAAGCATCAAGAAATTTTAAACAAGGATTAACCAGACTTTTTGAACACCACAGTTCTCTTATTATTATTTTGGCTCTGTTTTCTTTTTTTAATGATGTCACAAAAGGAAACATTATGTTTAGAGTGTCCACTTAAATACTTTCAAGATTTAGGTGATATTGTTGCTATAAAACTTTAAAATCTTCCTGTACACTTACTTAAATTATTTTAGGGCATATTCATTTAAATATATTTAAAATTTTAAGGAAGTGATTTTGAAGACGTCTCTCTGTCATTATTCTGAAAAAAGCAAACAAGTCTGATTTAATGTATGATGTATAATGTAATGATGGCAAAAAAGAAATGGTTAATTTTTATACCGTCATGTTAGTATCTGGTTTTAGTTGTATACACATATATTCACCACAATTAATAGAAAATGGTTCAATGTTCTAAGTTGGTTTTGTTGTTGTTGTTGTTGTGTGGAGGTTTTTAAAGGACACAAATGCAGAGATGGAAGCTGAGGTGGTTTCTTGCAAGTTTAATAACCAATGGTGGCAGCAGAAGCTTAAAACCAGAAATCCCCAAACACAGGAACCAGAGCAAAGGGGAACACGTAGGTGAAGGAGGGAATAAACAAATGAAGAGAATCCAGTAAACAGTAACTGCAGAGGAGGAGTATAAATACAAAAACAGAACAAAGAATGGAGTAATCAACTGATTGGGAGCAGGTGTGGACTGAAGGATCTATAAGGGAGCTAGTGGAAGAAGACTGACAAAAAAGGCAGGAACAGAGAGTAAACAATATATACATAAGAACTCAAATACAACCAGAAAACAGATAGATTGACACATACTGGAAATTAAACCAATTACCTAGGAAACACAGAAAGACATCAATCAAAGTGTAACTGAAAACTCAAAAAGAAATATTTAAACAGAACCTAAAGGTTCAGAATCATGACAGTTTAAATGTGATTTGGCGGTAGCCATCATGAAAAGGGTTTGTTTACCAGAACTTGTTGTACTGAAACATGCACAGAAAAATAGCAAACAAAAGAAAATTAATTTTGAAAATACGGATATGTTAAAGTAGCTTTAATATGTCAGTACTTTATCAAAGTCTAATAGTAGACCCAAACATGGAGGGAGATTTGTGAGGAAGTTCAGGTAGCAACAGAAAAAACCACAGAATATTACCAGCTGCTATTATCATTGGATAATAAAAACATCATTTTTGTCATCTAAAGTGAACCGACAACATAAGTTTTATAATAACAAACACTGAGAGGGTGGCAATCGGACCAAGGATGCACCAAAGTAAAATTCAGTTTGTGTAGCCAGTTCTTGTTATTTGTCCATTTTTGGAAAATAACAGATTTGAATTAAATTAATAAGGCAACAAAACAATCATGACCGATCATGGATTCCAAAAGTTGCATGTTAACAATATTAAAAATCCTCAGGACATTTGGTTTCTAAAGAATCAGGACAAGCTATAACTTCATTTCACCTATTTTCCTGGCTTTAAAGTATATTTTCTAATCTTGAAGAATAAGATGAATCTATCTAGTGAATATATTGAATGGCTTTTCCAGATGATAGTTTGAGGTATGAAATGCAGGGAAAACAGATTAAAAACTGAGAAGCTGGTGAGTGTTGAAGGAAAGCATTTTTCATTGCTGACATTTTGCTGTCATGCTATGGTTGATGTTTTTTGTGTCCGAGACAGATGCTCCAAATTACCCCAGGCTCACACAGACTCGGGGCCCATCGTTGCAGTGCGGTAAAAATGCTTGGCGCCCTTAGGATTCCAAGTCATTGTGAAGGCGTGAACCTCTCTTTCACCGGCTGCAGAGCTGTTCGGCTGCGGTTACGAAGACACTCCGGGCGCTGGTATAGTACTCCGCAAGAAAGCTATCCTTTGTGGCGTTTTGAAACCCTCCGCAACAAGCTTTCTCGCCAAAAATCCTTTATTTGGGCGGTGAAAGCATCGCTGCGACTTCACGCGGAACTCAAGCGAACTTTCTGTTAAATCTCCGACCTGTTGCCGCAGTCAAGAGAGCCGCGACCGCGACCGTAGTCAAAAAGAGCTGCAGATTGAGATGTGCACGGAGCAGGTCTCCGCCGACTCGGGTAAACCGCGACCGGAGCCAGTGTGAGCAAGGGGTTAAGATGGACCTGGCACGCAGGCTGGGCAGCATGTGGGATGTTTCTCTGCTCCATCAAGGCCGTTTCTCTCTGAAGCACACAGGCATACAGTAAACACACTTTGGGGGGAGGAATAAATACTGACCTCTAGTTCAGTTGAGAAGTACATCAAAACACTCTGAGGGGTGTGTACGCAAAGACTGACAAGCAGACAATCTGTCTCCCCGAAACCAAATTATTCAAACATACAGTCTCCATCAACATCAAATAGAAACCAAAATGGATTTTTGATTTACTCTGTAATGTTTTTAACCCTGCCAACCTCCGGGAAGTCTAACTTTTTGCCAATCATAGATTTCATGCAGTGTTGATTAATTTGTTATTGAAAATAACAAAGTTGTTGTTGAAAATGTTGCTGTTTTGTGCTTTTTTTCTTCTCCAAGGGTTTCAATCTGGAAAGGCAGGGAATTTAATTTAAGTGTTTCAAAGGTCTAGGTGGGAGTGGAAATGATTTGGAGACATTAAAGGTGTCTAAATAGCCTATAATTTTGCTTAAGAAGCATTGTCAGAGTCTAGACTATGCTTCATGTTTAATCATATTAGTTCCATTACTTAATTCATTCATATATCCATTTATCCATCCCTGTGTTCATTTGCGTTTTTGTTTGCCTCTAATTCCATCTTTCCGTTTATCATTCATTTTAATCTAAATGAGTAAATTAATTCCTCCATTTATCACTGTCTGTTATTTCATACATTTATTCATTTATTTTTCTACCCTTCTATTCATTTGTTTATAAATTCATTAATTCTGGCCACCTGTTAACTCTTCAACTATTCATTCCTTCATTTATCTGTCAATTCATTCATTTTTACATTAT
Source organism: Cyprinodon brontotheroides (assembly GCA_018398635.1). Lineage (NCBI taxonomy): Eukaryota > Metazoa > Chordata > Actinopteri > Cyprinodontiformes > Cyprinodontidae > Cyprinodon > Cyprinodon brontotheroides. Next base: position 197 of record JAGKQL010003377.1, on the reverse strand, counting down.
CCATTCATTCATTTTGCATTGCTGTTTTAAAACTATTTGGTGATCTGTTTAATTCTTCACCTACTGATTTATCTTTGCGTTAGTCCATTTATTTGTTTTTTCTTTTAATTTTCCCAATTGTCTGTTCATTCATACATTCATAGATATATCCTTTCTTTCTTTCTTTCTTTCTTTCTTTCTTTCTTTCTTTCTTTCTT
>JAGKQL010003376.1:9554-22459 GCA_018398635.1 Cyprinodon brontotheroides | reverse complement strand
ACTTTGAAAACAAACCTTAGCAACAAGTGACTGATTGGAGGAGGACCAGCATGCGTCTGCTTCTTGGAAAGCAGTTTCCTTGAATTACTGCACTGATGTCTTTGGTTTGTTTTATGTAAACATAAGAACCAAATAATTACATTCAACATTTAGAGGAAGAGTTTGTCTGAATACAGATTTTCTCTGTTTAGCAATAAGGTCAATATCCCTTTAAATCTGCAGAGTAACTATAAAGCTGCTACTATGCATACATCCTGAAACCTGACGTGTTAAACTGGTAATTCTGCTGCTTTAATTACAGCTAGGAAGGAACAACACATTACCTCAGAGGTCTTCAACAGGGGGTCCGCGACCCCTAGGGAGTCCATAGGGGTACTGCATGGGGGTGCATGTGAAAAGGTTTAGGTTGATTAGACTTTTTTTTTTTATATTCCCCCTGCAAGTTTTTCCACTAGTGAAATGTCTTTAAATCCCACATGAACATGAATCCAAGCAGACTGTAGTAAACACAAGATAAATGGAGGCAAGAAGATAATCTTTCAGTCATCAATGCTCACCATTCTAGCGACTGCACGAAGGAGCTCTTTAAGCTTCAGACACGTTTCATTCTACAACACCTGTCCCCATCAATGAAGAATTAGAAATACTTTTAATAATCCCAGGGTGAAACTACTTTAGATTACATGACACCATTTTTTAAAAGAGTGACCACCAACTTGATATAACACAATTTCATACAATACGTATAATTAGGGGTCCCGGCTCCCATCTCGCCATCAGTTTGGGGTCCTTAGCCTGGGAAACGTTGAAGACCCCTGCATTACCTTGTAGTGGTGGCTGGGGAGGGGCCATGGTCGCACCCGGGCCCCCTTCTGCTCTGGCTGAGCCCGTGCTGCAGCTGATAAAACTTCAGATGTCTTTCTCAAATGGATTTCTCCTTGTTGGAACAATTGGGTTACATTTTTTTCAATGTATAAATCATTTTAAAACCTGCATATTTTTGGCATTTCTTACATAATTGTATTTTGTTTTCTCACTTTTTTTTATGTGATTTAAAACATGTTTTTTTTAAAATATATATATTTTGTTAGTTTGTAAATGAGTCAGCCAGCTGAAGCCTTCGATCTTCCTGAGAGACGATGTGGAGGTTTTCTGATCATCAGCAGCAGAGATCAGCTGTCAATGCAGACAAACACTGATCAGTCCTAAAGGAACCTGAGACACTAAATCCTTCTCGCTTTGAGGCACGTATAACGCAGCTCTTTGTCTGTTCTTATCTTCAAAACTATTAAAGTATTTTCTGCAATGATCATTTTGTTTGTTGAGGCTGAAGCAAAGGGAGGCTTTAGTCCTTTTATGGTTCTTTGAAAGAAAAAAGGAGAGAAGTGACACAAAAAGCCGGAGAGAGGCAGGACTCCGGTATTTACGGAGGTGAATCAGACTTTTAGTAATGTGAGCAGAGCCTCATTTCCTCTCATTGCCCTCCTCACAGATAAGAGACTCTGGGAAACAAACTCAGGACAATATTCCTTTTGTAATCCAAAGTCAAGACACAGAAAACCAGAGATTTGTTTCAAATCATTTTCTGGAGCTTCTGGATAGCTTCTAGGTTGAAACCTCTACTTTTCACTTTTTGTGCATGCTTAATCCCAGCTCAATCTGAAAAACTCACACAAAGAGAAAAGTCAATTAGAAGAAATTTATTGATACAATTACCTGGTCTTTGGCGCTCAGATCTCGGCAGGAAACATAGCGGTGAAATTTGATAGATATGCATGAACAGGCTGTTTCCCCACCTGCTGGTTAGAGAGGCGGTCTGCTGAGCTTTATGGGGAGATCCAGTGGACTGCGTGAGCTGATTCTAGAGCTTCACTCAGGGACCTGGAAGATGGAAGTCCAGTTGGATAACACAGGGTTGAGAGAACCTGTCCATAATGAGCAAGCATGATGCGACAGTGGGGAGGAAAAACTCCCCTTAGGAAGAAATCTCTGGCAGAACCAGGCTCAACATGGCGGTCTTCTGCTGGACCGATTGAAATGAGACAAGGAACGCAGTAAGAGTCCATTAGGAATGTCACTCCTGATGAAGTTTTAGCTACGATGGTGGAGGAGGGGCTGGAGGAGGGTTGAAACAGGGCAATCTGCATGAAGTGACATAAGCGCCAAGCAACACCTGTATACTCGCACTAGGGTAGCAGGCGAGTTCCCCAGCGGTCGGAGGCCTATAAATATGAACTTTGGAGCTGATTGGCTTTCGTGGGCATGGTTCAAAGTATATTGGCTGTGACGCGTAGGTGGATGTAGGCGAGCAATCAGTTTCTTCTGCTGAACTTCCACCCAGGCTCCATATTTCTCTACCTGACTCCGCCAGATGGATTTGCTCCGCAAGATATCCATCTGGAAACCTTCCCGTTGAAGGAATTTTTGGGAAGGGGCGAAAATACTGGTTAGCTGATTGGTCTATGTTGGTGATAGAGCGGGCCAAATAAACCAATCAGATCAGCGAAGCATATGACTGATACTAACAGAGCGCGGCGGCGAAGAGGAGGCCAATTGATAGATCAAACTCTTGCTGCGAACCAGTCTGGAGAAGAGCAGAAACATCTTTTCCTCTGAGAAAAGCCTCCAGAGTAGTGTTTTTTGCTCTTCTTTCAGTGAAGAAATACTCTGTAATTCGATAAAACTTTTGCTTTCGATAGCCACGCGCTAGCTAGTTTTCATCGGCTGAAGCATACATGTTCTTTTAGACTGAACTGTCGCTTCTCGTTAAGCGTCACACCTCAACCTCGCCTCAAAGCCAGCTGATTGGGCGTTAAGTTTTGGTGAATGGCTCCAAATTTTCTTCAATGGAGAGTCTCCAGACGAGTGAAACCTAAAAAGCTCGCGAGATCAGGATGGTCTCACGAGGCTACCATATTTCCTCACCGGAAACGTATTTTTTTCTTAAAGCTAGGTCTACGTATAACCGCAAAACACAAAAACAAAAACAGCTGAAGTTTGGCTCCATCTGGTGGTTAAATAGCACCAAATCCTCTTCAGAATGCTTCATCTTTTAGATGGCCACAGCAAAATCTCTTAAAATGATTTAGAAATACTGGAAAAGCCATAAATTAAAAGAGCTGCTGTTCTTTACCATTAGAAGGGTCTAACCTGCCCTATGAAACCGTTGTAATGGTGGACAGCAGCCTTATAGTGGCAGGATGAGGGTCTAAATTTAGAGGCACCACATTCGTCAAGTGAATCGGATGTTATCGTTAATGCATAAAAAAAGACAAGACTCAGGCTCTGCTCACACATCAATGTTCCTTTTTCAGAGTAGAAGAGTTTTAATGTGTCTGTTTGAACAAGAACGCCGCTAGAAAATGGTTTCCAGAGTGGAAGGATTAAGAAGAAAACAGGCTGGTCATGGCGACAGGAAACACCAAATCTGTCTGTATGGGGAAGCGATGGCACATGCCCAGCATGGGTGCAATCAGCTGAATTTAATGAGCATGCCGCAGCATAACGGATGCCGAGCAGATAAGAAAACCTCAGAGGATGCTTTTAATGGATTGTTGGTCATGCGCACAGGGCCTGGTGTGTTGCAGTGGTCAAATTTTTTTAGTGGGATCTCAACAAGGCTGTGGGGAAGCTTATTTCTACGCATCAAGGAAATGAAGCAGAAGCTGATATGGTGAGATAGGAAAACACTACTTTAGCATTTATCACTGCTAAAGGTGCTGGAATCAAGTGTACTTAGTTTTTCCATATATGGCTTCATCTGCTCTTTTTAATTTTATTCTTTTTTTTACATATCCTGTTTGCCAACAGAGTAGTGAGAATTTTCAGGTGCTTGATAGAAGCCCAACAGATTTTTCTTTCACAAATAGATCACCATGGCTACCATAAGGTTCCCCTTATGTATGAAACTTCATTAATCACACATGGCTTTGGGAAACATAATCTTATACAATGGAGATGGAAAAGAAAGGGAAACAAACTAAGTGAAGAGAAAAACAGGAGAGAGAGAAAGAGAGAATAAAGGAGAACAAAACACAGAAAATACATATAAACTCCTAGAAGTCTGTTTCCACACCATCAAGGAAATGAGAGGGAATAAAAACACACATATATACAACACACCAACCACAGCAAAACAGGGAGTATCCCATAGACACAGAGTAAATACATGTATATAAATAATTCTTTAATTCTCCTTCAGCTGAAAGATATGCTCAGTCGGAGGTGTGAGGGGCCCCAGACCCGCCCCAAAGAGCCCAGGGTTGAGAGGCCCAGATATCTCAGGTTATTATAGAATAGGCGACACAGGGAAGGCTTATTACAACACCGTGATTTAAAAAAAGATGGATGGATGGACTGATTTATATATAAAGGAGAATCACATCATGTCATCTCAGGTCACTTTCCAGTTCACCAGATCATCCAGTCAGATTGATTCAAAGTTTTCTATCTAAGGAAAACCAGCTGATTGCATCGACTCATTGACTCTTCAGCAATCCCTCACACTAAGCATGCTTGTAGCGACAGTGGAGAGGAAAAACTCCCTTTGAACAGGAAGAAACCTCCAGCAGAACCAGGCTCAGTGTGAGCGGCCATCTGCTGAGGCCCACTGGGGTTCAAGGAGACAGAAGCAGACATAGAAAAAGAGGCATAGATACAACTGTCAACCAGCTCCACAGGCGGCCCCGTCCAGGAAACACACAGCCAGGCAGACGAGCTCCGAGCCAGCTCCCATGTCAGAGGATGAAGAGAGCACATCCAGTTAGTCACAGTCAGAGAAACAGGACTACACTGGAAAACAGGCCAAGCTCCAACATCTAGAAACAAAGGTGTTGATGGCAGCAGCACAGCTGATATTTCTCTCCAGGATGGAGTCACAGCCAAACAGGAGATCAGATCAAGCTTCTATGATGAGAAAAAGGAGATAGAGCATTATGTTAGTGAATAAATTAAACCATACTATAGAGTGGGAGAATAGAGATAGAATGAAGCAGAATGATGAAAAAGGGGTCCCTATGTCCTCCAGCAGTCTAAGCCTATAGCAGCAGAACTATAGAGATAGATCAGGATAACCTGAGCCACTCTAACTAGAAGCTTTATCAAAAAGGAAAGTTTTAAGCCTAGCCTTAAAAGTAGACAGGGTGTCAAGCCCCAAAAATTGGTTTAAGAAAAGTTAATCATGTTACATCAAACGGATCTGTTTTGATTGGAATTTTAATTGTGTGCTTTTATATTGGAGCTATTCTATTTCTCTTCTTCCCTACAGGTCTGCACGTCTTCCTCATCTTTTGAATTTTCATCTCATCCCTCTTGTTTCTGTTTGATTGGCGGTTAAGAAGATCCAAATGGAGGCCAGAGGAAAATACGATTTTTCCGCCACTTCGGAAAACGAGCTCAGCTTTAAAAAGGGCGACATTCTCAAGGTCAGTGCATGCGATGCTGACAGAATCTGTCTCTGTGCTTATTAATCTCTGTATAAAACCTCCCCTGTCTCTGTTTCTGTTCTGGTTAGATTATAAACCATGAGGATGATTGGTGTAAGGCTGAGATGAATGGACAGGAAGGATACATACCTAAGAACTACATCGATCTGCAGACTCCAGAGTAAGAGAACGATGCCTCGGCAGAATGGAACTGCCTATGTAAATGGAATAAAAGATGCAGCACGAAAACAGAGTACCTTTGATCAAACTATTGCTGAGCTGTTTTAATGAGATCATGCTGACAATAAATAACACCATAAAGAAGTGTGTGTTGAGATAATAATGGGGAATCTCTGTTCAGTTGGTTTAAGGAGGACGCCAGTCGCAGCCATGCAGAGGATCTACTGAGGCACAAAACAGTCGGAGACTTTGTGATCCGAGGATGCCAGAGCTCCCCAGGAGACTTCTCCATCTCTGTCAAGTAGGTGAACGTGTAGAAAAGTTCAATCTAGGCCCATTGTCTGGCAACCTTTGAACCATTTTAGAAAAAGCTACTGTTGATAGAAAGCCTTAAATTACGGAAGAGGATTAGTGCCACTGAAAAAAAAAAATGTTTACTGATTTTAAAAATTTTTTTTTTTCTAAGAATTCTGACTTTAATCTCAGAATTTTAATCTCAGAATTTTGGATCTTTAATGTAGATGGGCACCATGAAGGAAGAGATGTGGAGCACTCAGCTTCTCTGACAAAGATGTGAGTTGTTTGAGGTGGCCAGTGACACATTGGTGGAAAATGACGGAATTAGTCAACTTTTACGCATACAGAATTACAGGTCCCCCAATATAAGAGGAGCAGAAGGTCATTAAAACAAGAGAGCACAAACTCTAAAACAGACATGGCTACGGCTGATGCTAACATGTTTGTTATTTGTCAGAATTCTGAGATTAAAGTCAGAATTCTGAGATTAAAGTCAGGAATTTGAGATTAAAGTCAGAATTGACTTTTTCCCCATACTAAACTGAAATAAAATTTAAAAAATCAGTTAACTTTTTCAAATCAGGTTGGCTGTTGCCTAATCCTCTTCCATCTCTGATTAAATACTCCTTTGCAGTATGCCAAAATAATTATCGACAATATCGTCAAACTTTTTATTCCAAAAACCCTTTTTGCTCCTCACAGAATTCAAACCAAAAAAACATCACATCTAAGTTACCGCATTAGTTCTTGGTCACAGGCCACAAGCACTACTATCAAGCCTCTTCAGATGATATACAATAGAGCTATAAATATCTTAGATAAAAAACCAATCAGGTCCCATCACTGTTTTAGTCTGAACAATAAAAAAAATGCTAAATTTTGAGAATGTTTGTCAAATTTTCTCAGTTAAAACTGGTTTGCATGCAACTGCTTGCATGATCAGGCCCCTGAGGTTTTGAGTGACTGTGTAGTTCCTCTCAGTTCCTACCCAGATGCAAAACTTCCTTCGGACAATCAGCTTTCACTGTACAAGGCACCAAAACATGGAATACATGACCTGCAGAACTGAAGGGAGATCTCAAACTGGGTCCTTTTTAAACATAAACTTAAAGACTTTTTATTGAGAGGTGAGACATGTGTGAACATTAATAATCTAACTGACCTGATCTTGTATCTGTGATGTTTTAGTGTGTAATTTGCTCTGTTGTGGCTTGTGTACATTTCACTGTGTTTTGTATAAAAGCCTAACTGGGGACCGGCATTGAGAATTCGCCTTAGCTAAAATGTTGTAGTGTGTGACATGATTCATGAAACATACTTGTTGTCATGATGGGATTCAGGTTCCTAACCCACATGCAGAACACAACGGAGACTGATGGAAAGTTTGACTGTTTATTAAGAAACACAAAGTTAAGCACTGATGCTGGGAAACAGATCTGGGACTGGTCACACAGGTTTCTCTGTGACGTGATTCAGGCCCAGCAGCAGAGGGAGGGAACCAGGAGGGTCCAGAGGCTAGTAGTAGGCAGAGGGCTGTCAAATTTGCTCAACTTAAAACTCATCAGTGTCCAGGTCAAGTTTTTCCTTCGATCCCTCTCCTTGAGAGCGGGCAGGCAGGTTCAGACAGTAGATTCTTCAGATGAGCTCCTGAGAGCAGGCAGGCAGATTTCAGCAGGAAACTCTTCCAGAGTTCAAGGCACCAAAACATGGAATCAGGTTTCTTCCTAAGAAGCAGAGAAGATTCAAACTGGGTCTGATTAGATTCATAAACTTAAAGTTTCAGGAGGTGAGTCATGAGAACATTAATAATCTAACTGACCTGGTCTTGTATCTATGATGTTTTAGTGTGTAATTTGTTCTGCATGGCTTGTGTACATTTCCTGATGACTGATGAAAGCGCAGGTGTGGTCGTCAGCTCAGCACCAGGAGGACCCTTAGCTAAAATGTTGTAGGCTGGAGTGGACAGACCTCCAGATCCCAACACTTGTCCCTACCAAATAAACAAATGAAATAAAAAAAATTATTAAATAAATTAACACAAAAATATGATTTATTTTAAATACATTATTTAGGTCATTCAAATACTGCATAATTAATTTATCAAAATTAATGGGTTAAAGTTCTGTTCCTAATTCAAAATAAACAGCTATATAAAGTAATCTTTTTAAAATTATAATCTAGTTCAGTGTGCAGATATTAAAACTGTCTTTTAGATCTGTGATTCCCAACTGGGGGGACTGTCCCCACCAGGCCAAAGTTGGTGGGCATATGTCCACACCAGTCCTTCAGAAAGTTACGCCTGTGCTAAGGTCAATGCTTTGTCAAGGATAACGTCTTTGTTTTTAAGGCTTGGTTTAGCAGACAAACTAAAGTCGCTCTGATAATGGTGGATACCTGGAATAGCATCTAGTAGAGTTGCAATCCCTCACACTAAGCATGTTGTAGCGACAGTGGAGAGGAAAAACTGGCCCTAAATAGATTTTAGTTTAGTTGGAATTTGCACCAAGCCATGTTTTAACTTGTGCAAGACATTTCAGCAGAGAGCTTAACTTCTTGGTCTCCGAGGACCTAAGGGCTGGTTATACTCCTGCAGGAAATGGGGGCGAGTTTAGTCCAACAGCGGAGGAAGATGAGGGCGAAAAAGAGCGGGGTTCCAAGTGGAAAAAGGGCCTAAGCGTTCTTTTGCACCTCAATCTTCTATCTGGTCAAACTTCCTCCTGTCTGCTGAACTGTCTGCTGTCAGTTACAATTTAGGAGAGGTGCAGCGGAGTGTCTGCGGACGGGGCGGGGACGTCTTTTTGTTCACTGCGACATCTATGCAGAGGTCCTGGTTTCGAAGTATAAATCAGCCTTTAAAAAAGCAGAAAAGCTGAATATCATCAGCAAACAGATGAAAGGAAGCCTAATCAAATCTCTGAATAATCTCCTGCTCGTTCTAGTAGCTCGCGCTCGAATAGTATTTACAAAATACATTTAGAATATAATGCTTCGATGGTTTGCTACAGTAGGTTGGTACTATTCAACATGGATGTATTTGACGTCACATCCACAGAGGATTGTGGGAACTTGTGACACGAAGCACATTAAGGGAAAATAGGTTACAGGCTTATAGATGCATCGGCGCTAAACTACTAAGGTGCCAGTCAGCTTGTCAAACAATGTTTAGTCACAAAAGGTCAAAAATAACTACTAATACATTTATTAATAAGTCATTAAAAATACAACTGGTTACATGAAGACATGCATTGCAATTTGTCTAGTTAGCGCACTATTGATGACTACGGCTGCTGGGTTAAAGCTGCCCAGACAAAGGAGCACATGTGCAGTTTTTATTTCTGTAGCTGACAGAGGTGTCTGTCTGTCCCTCCTCAGACATGAGAACGACGTCCACCACTTCAAGGTGATGAGAGACAATGAGGGCCAGTACTTCCTGTGATTGGAGAAGTTCGCCTCACTGAACAAACTGGTGGACTTCTACAAAACCAACTCCATCTCCAAAACCAGACAGATCTTCCTGTACGACGGCAGCTCAGGCGACCGGGATGTCCTCCAAGTAAGAAAAGACTCCAAATCTAGTTATGCTTTAACTCACAGTGTCCATTTGATGATCACTCAGCCAAGCAATGACTGTGATCTGCAGTTGTGTATTTACTCAACCATAAAATTATTCCAAATAGCAGTGGAACTGGAATAAAATATCTAATTGAGAGTCTTTTATTTTTTCATCACAATTAATTGCATTTAATCAAAAACCCATTATCGACAAAATAAACTTATTTGAAAAAAATTGACTCCTTAATTATTAAATAAATTAATATATGAGCACAGCAATAAAGCTATGAATTACTCTAAATACATTATATAGGTTATTTAGCTATGCAATAGTAAGGATGAATATATATGTATATATATTTTTTATCAAAAGGAAATGTTTAAAGTTCTGTTCCTAATTCAAAATAAACAGCTATATATTGTCTGAAATAAATTCCTATTCATTCATTCATTCATTCATTCGTTCATTCATTCATAGTCATTCATATAAAGTTAATTTTTACTCTAATTAGTGTCTAGCTCAACCTGCAGAGATATTTAGTTGTGTATATTTACCCATGTGGTTAAAACTGGTATTTAGATCAGTGATTCCCTACAGGGTACTCGTACCCCTAGTGGTCTGCGAGTGCATTGCAAGGGGTATGTAAAAATTATTTCTTAGGTAGCAAAATAAAACACGGGTGGGATTTGTTTTGCTTTGTGAGGCCCCAAATGAAAGATTAAACAAGCTTTTATCAACCAAAAATTATTCTTATATGTTTGAGTTCACCTTCATCTTTGACACGCATCCAAACCAAGCCGAGGAACAGACTGGATGTAGAGAACAGCCTGGGATCAGCTGGTTTTCACACTGAGCTATCGGAGCTCATCATAGCAGCAGTAAAAATAATTAAGTCCGTCTGACTTTAATTTTTGTTCCCAATTCATCAAATTTAAATCCATTTTTATAAATACAGATTTATTATATGTTTTTATTTAGTATTTATCTTGTTTCCTTATTAACTTCCACAAACATATTTATGTTATTTAATATGGAAAGCATAAATTACCTAAGAATGAAATGAAAATGGAATAAACTCAAAGAAAACAGTAGAAGTGCTGAAACTCTAATGTTTTTCTCTTTTTTACTCTCATATACAACATTTTGAATTGAATTGAAATATTTTACATAAATAACTTGTTCTGCCAAAGTGGATTATAGATTACTTAAATTCTCACTTACTTATGTAAGGAATCAAAGTATTTTTACATTTTTATACGACACCTCTTGTCCTACTACTAAGTCAACAGTCAGTCATTGTCATTGTTAAACTTGCAAACCTGTTTTCTGTATGTTTGCAGGTTTCTGATCAGAGTAATTCAAGTTCTGGATCAGGATATCAGCATCCTTCCACATCTGTGAGGTGGATTTTTCTTCCTGATTGTATAGAAAATAATTACAGAAATGTATTTCAGACTAATGTCCATCCACTAATTTCCAATACACTTGTCTGTCAAATTCACATCAACACTAAATCTAACAAAAAGTAAGGAAAAACATTGCAGGAACTACTACAGCCACCTAAATTGTCCATGTGGGTTTAAAGCATGACCTTGTCAGCTTCGCATCAGCTGCTGTCACGGTTGCCTAGAGACAAGCAAGCAAATATACAGTATATTGCTAATATATGGCATTTTTTTAAGCATATTCTTTGTGCATGTTATTTTATTTTACGGAGTCGGTATTTAGAGATTGAAGAAGGAGGAGTTAATGAAGTTTGATGTCGTGGAAAAAGCAGATCTGTTTGCTGCTGCTGTGTAGCTCTCATACAGTAGTACGTTTTATGGACATTTAGCGCAGACAGCATTTATTATTTAGAATATATTTAAATAGTTCCTAATACACTTCACACAAACTGACCACCTTTATCCCATGTCTTAGATGACACAGTATACATTAGTAACTGTAATCTAGGGCTGCAACAACGAATCGATAAAATCGATAAAAATCGACTTTTAAAGCGTTGGCAACGAATTTAATCATCGATTAGTTGTGTCGCGTGTGATTAATACGTCGCCATCCGCCGCCGTCATCCGGGGAAGAAAAAAAAATATGGCGGAGCGAGAGTCAGCGCGCGCAGTTGCAGTGTTGCCAACTCAGCGACTTTTCAGACCCCTCCAGCGACTATTTTTTTAAAAGCTACTAGCGACAAATCTGGCGACTTTTTTACGGTGTCACTGGCGGCTTTTGGAGACTCTTACGTGAAAGCATGTATCGATTCCTACTCTTCTCCTACAGCGGCAGCTGCTGCCGTGAGGCGCCTCCCATCCCAACGCCTTTCTCCCTCTCCCACAAGAATCCCTCTCATAGCGCTGCAGTCAGAGCCGCCCAGGATTTTAGTGAGGAGTTTACCCTCAGCGTCCAGACTGCAAAATGAAGGCGCGCATGCGCCCGGATTGACGGCGGAAATTGATCACAATAATTAAAATAGCCTGCGCTTTGTAAAGTAAAAAAAGTCGTAACATGCAACTTTTGTAAAACAAATGAACATGGCACGGAAGCAACCACTGCTATGATGCAGCACCTGAAAAGGAAAAACCGCGTTGGAGCCTTCAATGGCATGAAGAGAGCTGATCAGCAGGATGAGCGGCCATGTTTGTTTACGTTTTAAAGTGGGGAAGCGTAGCGTTAGTTTCTCAGGTAGCTCATCTGATGCTTTCCTTACCGTGTTAGTAGGTTACAGACAGTGATAAGGTTGGCTACTTATTTTACTTTTAATTTCATTTGAATTAGCTTAAGCAGCGTTTATATTTACTTTATAAATAAATTAACTTGCAAATTATGAGGGCAAGGCTTTTAAAGTTTAAATCTTCTGGCAAAGATAAAGTAAAAGAAGATCCTGCAATTTATGGAAGTAAAAGCAGAATAAAATCCAGCAGATCAGTAATATGTCAATTAATTATCTGCCACATTCCCATGTAAATATCTGTCTTTGGAGGATGTGTTTTTTAGCACCTAGTTCTCTCATTTTTATTCCAAATACAATTTATAATTTGAATCCGCAGGGGCTATTTTTATCTCTATGGTTCGGTATTTTCTCAAAAAGTAGCAACTTTAACTGCTATACTTTCCTGTCTTAAAGGCAGAACTCTTCTAGTAATCTAAAAACCTCAAACTGTTGTTGAAATGGGGGGGGCCTATTGTTTGAACCCCTTAGGGGGCTTTAAAAACAAAATGTCTTTTTCTGCTCTTTATGGAAACAAAGTAGCCTATATTTTGTGGATGTACAGCTACATTTCTCATGTAAGTTTGCGTAGATTTTAACACAAACATTTATTTTTTCATATTGCACCAGTACAGTTAATGAGCAACCTGTACTTGTGTGCTTGTTTGTTCTGAATAAAATGTTTATTTTGGAATAAAGAGGTTAACCCTCTATGGCATTCTGTTGCCCTCAGGCAACAAACCACTAT
>JAGKQL010003375.1:0-23005 GCA_018398635.1 Cyprinodon brontotheroides | reverse complement strand
CTCTGGAGTGGGTACTGGGTTGTGCATGTGCATTAAAAAAAAAAAAAAGAGAGGGCGGTCCTCCAATATACCTTTAAAGTTACAGGATGGTTGCCTAGAAGACTGACTTAAACACCGCTGTTTCTAGACCATTAGCCTAAAGTCTCCATTTACACTACCCTTTGAAAAATCGACCCAGGCCTAGACCGTCCGTGCTTGGATCGGTAAATTCAGGCCAAGCTCAGTTTTGACGGCATCACATGTCACACTTATCTCGGTTATCTCACTCCTCTCCCTAGCCCCAGTGACGATGTGCGTGTATTACTGCTAGGATGAAGGAGGACTCAAGCAGCTGGTGGCGGTAATGCACCAAACGCCGTTTGTCAACCGCCAGAAAACCCAAGAAGAAGAAGACGAAGGGAGGAGGGAATCAAGCAAATCAAAATGGCGGGCGCTCGCCACATTCAGAAAGTTATGCTTGATTATTATTGCTGTGTACTTCCGTGGTTTGGCGGGGGTCAGGCAAAGACGCAACCTTGCGGCGCGATGTACTTGGAATGGAGTGTGAATCGGCATGTTCAGCCAGTCGGGCTATGACGCTGCTTCCTGCCTAGCGCTTGTTATCAGAGAACCGAAATAGGAAAAAATCGGTTTAACCCACCTCGAACTGGTCTGCAGTTAGCGTCTGGTTATGTCTATCCCGGCTCAGTTCAGGTTGCTCGCTCACACACCCATAAGTTATTCTCAGTTACTGAGCTCGACCGGTCTCGCTCAGTTTTTTAAGGTAGTGTTAACGGGTATACGGTTAGCTAACGCTAAGATTAGGCTGAAAATTAATCGGATTAATCGCGGATTATCTCGGGATTATTGAAATAATCGGCCAACAGTTTGTCAGCTGTCTAAATATGATTCCAGCACTTATTACTAGGTGTGGAAAATTTATTTGCCGCATGCATCGCTATTTTTTGGCTGCCCAATATAATATAGATATTTATTTTCATTACTTCCACTCCAGAAAACCTATTTCTGTAGTTGATGCATGGACTGACTAAAACTCCAAATGACATGGATACCAAAGTAAATAGATGATCAATATCTTCTGATACATACAGCACTTGTTTTTTTTATCTCTACATATAATTCTGATATCATTTTTTTATCTCTACATATAATTTTGATACATATAATTACAATATATAGTGATATTGCAATATCGTGATATCATATTGTGACCCAAGTATCGTGACACGTATTGTATCGCAATACGATACTATCAGATCCTTGGTAGGGACGTATATCGTGTAGTTCTGCATGCCAGTGATATAACTGGAAAGTTGGGCTGGGCTGAAGTGGGATATCCATGTTTAGAGGCCTCAGTCCTTCCCACCCTCTGTTAACCAATATTTTGTCTGCTTACTTTTAAAAAAAGATCACTTTCGTCAAAAATACAAGGGAGATGGGTAGAGAACTTCTGCTATTGATGCTTGTTTCTGTTACACATTTACAGAAAGTGTTAAGCAATGATTCTGTTGAACAGTGCAGATGTGTAGAAATGATTGGCTTGATTAAACTCTTACCACTCATTGTAGGACTGCAACTAACGATTATTTTGGTAATCGATTACTCTGTTGATTTATTTGTTAGTTTTTAGTTTGATCGATTAATAATCAGATAGCCAAAGGTTCCTGAAAGAAGACTTTTTACAAAATCAAACCAGGTGAAACCAACCACTTGAGGAGTTCTGGACTGAGCATATTGACAGACAAAAAAGTTTTTTTAAAATCTAAAATGCAAAAGGTTTTACATTTTTTGTGTGTGACAATTTTGATATATTTACTGCTCTAAGTGGGTCACTCTGTCAGCTAAAGGCATGTTTTACAGTCTCTACACTCCAATTAAACAATTAATTGATTACTAAATTAGTTGACAATTATTTTAATAATCAAATAATCATGATTAATCCAATTGTCTCTTACCACTCATTGGATCTAGTATTTCATGGTTATTTTTTAATTGATTATTTTTACCTTTATTCATTTATGGGTTGTATGAGATTTTTTAATATCACATTTGCAAGGGAGGCCTGTTACAGTATGACCAAACAACAACAAAAAAGTTACACAGTAACAGTGCAGATAGTTAAAATATTGCACTCAAATTAAACTATCTAACATATTTGACCTAAATATATATATTTTTTTAAGTAAGTTTGAATTGTTTTTGCAATTTTATACAGCAAGTTATTATATAGCTGTTGATAAAAATGCTTAGATATTGCATTGCTTTATATTCATTTAAAAAGAAAAAATCAGAATTGTTTCCAGGTTCATAAATAAAACCTTGTTGTGAACTAAATATTCGTCAAGCAGGGAAATATCCCTAAGCATACAGCCAGAATTGCTGATTAGTTTGTATCCAAACATGTTCTGTATATTCTTATTTACAAATGGTCCTTATTTAGCAGGTACTTTTAAAATATCTTGAATTTATGAATGGTGATATTTCATTAGGAATGTCCTGATATGATAAAGATATTGGATATTTGTTCAGTATAAAGAAAAAAAATAATTATTTAGCCCTGCGTCTAAAATCTCTGCTATTGCTGCTAAAATACCCCATTTCTGCCTTGTTACCCATTCGTTAAAAATCAATGGGTTAATATGTTCTCTGTTTAATATCAATACATCCAACCTTTTCTCTAACTTTCCACTCCACAAAATAAGTAGTAAAAGTACATATGATCCATGCTGATATCGTACCAGGTCAATATTGTTATCGCTCAGTTCTTAAAGCTGCAATATGGGTATTGTATCAGGATTTAAGAAGTTGTATCAGGACACCCCTATGTTTTATGTTATAGTTAGTGTACCAATGCCATTTTTTGGCGCAGATACCAGTGCAGAATCGGGGCCCTGTCCGATACTGGTATCTGTATGGGTGCGTCACTGGTTACAATTTTACTATATATGAATAAATGAATGCAAATCAAACTGAAAGG
This sequence comes from Cyprinodon brontotheroides, assembly GCA_018398635.1. NCBI lineage: Eukaryota > Metazoa > Chordata > Actinopteri > Cyprinodontiformes > Cyprinodontidae > Cyprinodon > Cyprinodon brontotheroides. The sequence goes on along the minus strand of JAGKQL010003375.1, from coordinate 20,028 downwards.
AAATGTGTTTGAAGGGACTAGTCAATTTCTAAACTTTAATTATTGATTTGTGGCTAGAACTAAAAATTGATGCAAATCTGACCCAGAACTACTTTATTTGTATTTTGTGAAAAAACAAAACATGCAGATCTCTTTTTATTATTTTCTTTGTTTTCCCACTAAATAACTTGAATTATAAAGAATTTATCAGGTCCTCATCTTATATCATTTATTTCTCTTCTCTTGGATTTTTATGGAGGTTTGCGTCCTCCAGATTAAAAAACAAAAAAACAAAGATAGATATATTTTATTCTTTTTGCATTTCATCCCAGTCAGAGAAGTCTTTGCTCATGGCTCAGCTCACAAACAGATTAGGATTTAGCAGATTATTTCCTGGGTTGTTCACTTTACCCCCCTCGCTGCTGTTCAGGAATGCACTTTTTAACAGCAATCATTTCCACTGTTTGCTTTGAGATAGACCATTGGTTGTGTGAGGAGAAACGTTGCACTGGGCAATCAATCATTTGCGCCTCTATGACCGAAAAAATTACAATATCCTTGGGTAAAAAAACAATTAGGCATGGTGGAAGGATTTCAGCTCACCCCTGCCATGTGGGACACGGAAATTAGCCTCTTATCGCTTGACCAAGATACTTTAAAGTATCACAGCCCAAGAAAATGGGCTTAGCTCTCCATTAGAGGTGCCCACCCGCCCCAGCCCCGCCACGTAATGCCACTGGTCTGGTGTGATTCACATGACTGGGTCATATTAAAACATCTCAAGCCCTGCTGTATAGCACCATGAGAAATCTTAAAAAACTTGCACATTCTACTAACATCTGGCCTCTGTAGCCAGAATTCATGACTAGTTAAAAGTATGGCATGCAACACTAACTCCAAATAGATCTAACTTTTTATTTTCTTTTTGCCAAAGTTTGACCATGGTTATGTATACATACATAATTCTTCAGATTAGTAATTTGAGTTGTCCTGTTAGAAATGTGACCTCGTTTTTAATTGGCCTACAAATCCTTCAATTTTTCAGTCACGGAGAACTACATGAAAAGAAAACATCTGTGAGCAAAACAAAAGCAGTAATTTTACACCAATGTTCCCAGTTTCATGGATTGATTGCCTTTTGTTTTTAAGATCAAAGTGTGTCACACTTAAAGGGACCCTGCATGTTATTTCTGGTCTCACGATTCAAGTAATATTTTAAAGACAATTGTGATTTTTGCCCCATATATTTGTTCTTATTAACAAACATGGGTTTGTCACATGCTAAAGCAGCGTGCTGCAGAGCTTCATGTTCCTGCTAAATTGGTAAGAGGGAGCTGTGATTAAGCACTGGATAAATGAAGCCGCAGAAACTCGCTACTGGCTGTGGTATTCACACAGTTCTGCTACAATCACAGCACTGTGGCTTAAAGGTCCCACAGACCAGGACCAAGTTCCTAATTAGCTGTCCTTCATCCTGGAGTTTCGGCTCTGCTTCCAGCTTTGCATAAATGTAGATTTAATAAACATGAAGAGCGAAAACTCCCAATGTTTCTAAAACTGTTGAGCTTTTTTGTATGGTCCAGAGATCCACATAGATGGTCTACTTGCCCCTTTAAAACACCATGATTTCAGGATTACTATCTCAAGTTTTATTTAATTAACATATTTCAATTAATTAATTAAGGCTGCAAGTAAATATTATTCCGCTAAATGATCAATCTGTTGACTATATTTTCCATTAATGATCAGATAGCAAAACGTTCCTTCAGACTAAAACTTTTCCACTAGAGAAGGGCTGGATATTTTTTTTTTTAGAGCAGGTCTTATGGTTCCAATACCTTCAAGCTATTTAGGGTCTGAAGGAGCAGACGCCATCACACTACATCCACAATGTTTGATTGTGTATAGGGTGTTTTCTCAGAATCTGTCTTACTTTTATGTCAGGAGGTCTTAAGCTTAACTCTCTCTCTCATCAGTCCAGAGTATAAGTTTCATAACGTCTCAGGGATCATCTGGTGGATAAGGGATGGGGCATTTGTGTTCTTTTTGAGATGCAGGGTTTTTTTCCTTCAACCTCCCCATGGGTACCATTTTTTTAACTGTCAATGTCCTTTGTAGAATGAGAAAAGAGCAAAAGTTCTCTACGAAGTTAACGCCTCCGCAGGTAATTTTGTATTTCACCCAGAGAGGCTGCAAAGTGCCAGGATGCACATAGATAGCAGGAAATCTCCACAACAAGAGAAGGTCTCTGTCGGCATAATCACAGCAAGTTATATTTACAATTTGTTGGTGTGTTCTCACTACTGCTGCTACAACTTACTACAAGTTGAAATGTAATTTACCTGTCCAGTGGAGGTTTTGCTACCAAAGCATCCATTTTCAGGCATAAGTGTAAGAATGCCATCCATCATTTATTTATTTTAGATTAATCTTGACACTTAATTTCTGAGAAAAATCCTCTTTCATACCTTCAAGAAATAAAAGCCCCCTGTTGATGTTCGAGATTGGCCTGTTTTTCCACTGTAGTCCTGTTTCTCTGACTGTGACTGGCTGGATGTGCTCTCTTCCTCCTCTGAGATGGGAGCTGCCTTGGAGCTCGTCTGCCTGGCTGTGTGTTTCCTGGACAGGGCCGCCTTTTACAGTTGCATTTTGTATCTCTGCTTCTGTCTCCTTGAACCCCAGTCGGCCTCAACAGATGGCTGCTCACACTGAGTCTGGTTCTGCTGGAGGTTTCTACCTGTTAAAAGGGAGTTTCTCCTGTCCTCTATCGCCAAAATCATGCTTAGTGTGAGAGATAGCATTCGAGTCAATGAGTCGATGCAATCAACTGGTTTTCTTTAGATGGAACTCTAACTATATGATCTGATGAACTGTAAAGTGCCTTAACATGACATGTGTTGTGAATTGGCATAATATAAATAAACTGAATTGAATTAAAAATATTTATTTCGTAATAACTTTATTTTTTTCTATATGAAATTTTGTCAGTGTACTGAAAAAACCTAAAATATTTAAATGTGTGAAAAAAAGCAACATCATAAATCTGTAAACTATTGCACTTTATATACAGTAGAATACCATTATTCTATGTTAGAAACGCATATTTTTAATGTTGGTTTGATATAATTTATTATCACTGTAAAAGTGGTAGGATTTACAAATGGATCACAATTAGCATTTTTCAGGCGAAAGATTATTTAATGTCTGTCTTTAAAAGATTAAAGCCTCACTCTAACAAGAAAACAGCGGTAAAACTGTTAATGGAACCAGGGCTACACGCAGGCAATTCAAACCCTGTCCTGACTTTAACAGCTGTGAAGAAATGTTTGCAGGCCATCTTTGTCCCAGGGAGACTGCCCAGGCCGACTCGCCCCTTGTTTCTTGGAGACAGGACTGACTGTCTCCTTTGTTATGCGGTCGGTCATTTCTATCACCCTCCTCCATTTCATGCTCTTCTTTTAGACCATCTGCAAGTCTATTTTCGTCAAGGTTATTTATCAGAGCATAAAAAGAAAATCTCCTTATTTATGAAACAAACATCACCACAAATATGTATTTGCTGCCATTTGTTCAGAAATAGAAAGGAACATGTGATACAAGCGGATGTTTTGGCTTACACTAGTTTGAAAACAGAGGACTGATGAGAGGAAACTCAATGACCTAATTAACATTTTGAGTTAGCATCCAGCATTGACCACAATTCAGGCCTTCAGGATTTGAAGCTTAGCCCCTCAGAAGTCAATTGAACCTCTGGTCAAGATATGTAGCTGACCTTAGCATTTTTATTTTACTGTAGCAGCAAAATTTTATGATAAAAAGTTATTTTGAATACATTTTCTAAGCCCATATTGCGATTTTTATTCTTTATTTGTACTCTTAAAGAACCCAAAGCATGTAGATGCTTCACTCCAGGGTTTCCTTGTTTTCATTAACTTGACAGGTTGCTTTACCTCCATTGTTGCACGACTTTACTGTTGCTGTTTTTTGCAAAAGTTCTTAGTTCCACTCCATGTAGCTACAACTCTCTGTGCCCTGTTGTGTGTTGCAGAATCAACTTTAAGTGTATCACTGCCACCTAAATAGTGGGAGTGAAAAAGTTGTTAAATATAATGTCACTAAAACTGACTGCCTCTGGAATTTAAAAATTTTGTTTAGTTAAATTGCGATTACAGCCCTACTGTTGATCGAATAGGAATAATCCTGCATTGAGAACTATTGGTAAACAATATTCATAAATGTCAGTAAGGCAGAGCTATTTAATGTAAATAATTATAGTCCTATTTTAAAAATAATTCATTCGAAACTCTTGCGGCGTGTGAGTGACTTTGTTTTATGCCTAAAATTTAAGTATATATGTCTCACATTTTCCTTTAGGACTTTGATTTCACTCAGCTTTATATCTTTTTATAACAAAGCCTCATTTTCTTAGATTTTTAGCCACAAACTATGAGGTTGGTTAGGGAGGGGTTTTGATTAATTGAAGAAAAATATAATGTTGACCTGAATGTTATGTTAAATATACAGAATGTTATGTTAAATATGCAAAATGTATCACAGCTGCACCATATGTTTAACCTTTTCTTAGTAAAAAAAGTCAATTTGGAATCACCAAGTTAATGACTAATTAACTTTTATTAATATAGCAACGTTCCAAGAATTAAAAACCTGGAACACAGTTTACAGTAAAAACAGACATGAAATAATAAAACAGACAATACAACAAAACACCCTGAAAATAGAGATAAAACTGTATTTACAACAGCTGAAAAATCCTACCCTTTATTAAAGAGTGGACAGAATGAAGAACAAGACAAAGTTATGACGAGAAAAAAAAAACAAAAAAAAGCAGAACTTTAGGGCCAGACCCCGCTCGAATTCCGTACAGTTGTGTTATAAATATGAATATAGTTAAATCGCTATTTTTATTAATACACAAATCTACCGAGAGTTTTTTCTTAATTGTTTTTATTTTTAAGTAAAGCAGGATTATGACCGAGGTGGGGTTGGTTGGAGGTTGGATGTTTGGGCTCCGTGGGGTCGGCGGGATCTGGGTCGCGGTTGGTCCGATTGGGGGACTTTTCGACCAGCGTTTCTCAGCTGCTCCGGAGGAGCTGGTCAAGGTCCCTCGGTCGGCCGTGGGCTGGATCCCGCCAGCTGCGCAGGGTTTGAGTGTCCAGTGGCTTCTAACCAACTTAATAAAAATATAATTAACGTTATCAACATTTCTATCTTGATGTGTGGAATTGTAGCGGTCACGATAGCAGCATACATGGTATATCGTTATGCATAATTGTCATTGCGCTTCTTTACTGCTCAGCACGCACACATTAACTCTCATAAGACATGATTTCTCAAGTTTGAGAAAAAAAAAAAAGAAGAGAATTCTAGAACATGAACGCAAGCTTTTGATTTAATAAGCGATTCAACATACCGTAAACGGATTAATAAGGGCAAAATGGTGTCAGAGCCGTCTTTAGTTTTGCACATTTCTTCTGTGTTGGTTGGCCACAAAGAAAGTTCATCAGTGCCCAAGGAATTCATAAAATAACTGCTGGAGCCGGCATTTCCAAACATGTGGGAAAACATAGAACAAAAACGTTTTATATATTTTTATATATACATAATATAGAGGAAAAGATTTATACAATATTTATAGAAGAGACAATCATATCACTGTGATTTCAAGTACATAATAAAAAAGGCAGTGGATTTGCAAAAACAATGAGTCCATTTCAGGGGGAATAAAGTTGTGAGGGCTGTGAGATTTGTGATTAATTGGGTATTTGGGGTAAATGAAGGATCAGTTTCCGCTATATGGTAACCACGGAGTTAGATTGTTTATTGTTGATATGATGCAGATTGTTTGAATTTCTGTATTTTTGTATCTAACACGAATAAAGAGGGTTTCATTTTATTGAATGTACTTCTATGAATGTGAAATTTTCCAAATAATATGAATAGATAAATTTGTATTGACAGTTCCTTGTTTGGGTGTTTAAAAAAGTGATAATGCTAAAGCCAGAGATGGGTATACTGCAGTTTCGAGATAAGTAGTGCTCTATTGCTTTTCATGAAGGGTGTGGACATGTATAGGTGAAGAGTTATTTGAGCTTCAATATTGCAGAAGGAACAATTTGGATTATTTCAAGATATTTAGCTATTTCATTATTTGTTGGATAAATGTTATAAAGAATTTTGAAATGAATTTACAGATTTTATTGTTAATGAATGAGGAAGTGACCATGATTTGCTGCAGTCTATTCTATTAAAAGGGAGTTCCAGTATATTTTGTCTCTTGGGTTGGAGGCATTTGGATTGTTGTCGTGTTGCTTATGTGTTTGCTATTGTGTTAAGTGGCAAGAAAATACAGTCTTTTGAGAAACAATTTGGTGGACACATTTGGAGTAAATTGTAATGATTTTAACAATTATATTCCTTGTGTCTTTTGGAAACTGATATTTCATCAAAAGTTGTTGTAAGCCAATTATTTTACCATGATTGTCAAATAATCTCAGAGATGGTTGTGATACCTTTATTTATTCTTTTAAGGCTCATAAAGGCTAATTTTTATGGAGAAAAATCTTCCCTTGCACTTCCCCATCTAGTGCATTTCACTGTGGTGGGAACTCACTGGAGTGTTCTCAGAACCAAAGTCTTTCCCCAAGCAGGAATAATGTGTTGTTTCTTTTCATGTGTCGGTCGCAAGGCATACAGTAGCTCTCTGTTCTGGCTAAAGATGGATTTATATTGCATTTTATTCCTTCTTAAAGGGGTCAAAGAATGCAAAACCGAAGCTTACATGGTCATAGATGAATAACGATAGATCAGTGAGAAGTCAAACCCCATCGACACCTCCTTTCTCTGCAAATCTCACAATTCTAAACTTCCACCATAAAACGGGTGAATCCAAACTAAGCCCTGAATTGACGCCAATTCGATGTTGCCTTATTTGGTTCTTGGCCTGTACTTTTGTCAATGCCTGAAATTGATATAGAGACCAGCCCACTGGTTCAGTGGCCCAAGAACATGATTGGAGGTAGATGTAAGACAACCAGTTTAGTTGTTTAGTTTACAGTTGGGTTTACTTCTACAAGTAAACTGCCTGCTAGGGAAGCACTGGTCGCCATTGTCCAGGCTATGGTTACCGGGTTGGGCTGGGACATTCGGCCCCGCGCTGGCTCCCTCCACCGACCAGCCCTCCGGAGCTCATAGCTCGTTGTGCTGCACTGTAGCTGACCAAAAATCCCAGATGATTTTGAAATTCTCGGATGTTTTTTTAGGTATGAAAAGTAGACACCCTACCATACCAACAATCTTGATGTTTCATTGAGTGAGTGCTTTTTGCTATTATGGGTCTTTAAGCCAGCAGTTTTGCTCTCTGTAAACCAACTAATCAGCGCACAGCTCATCTAAATATTCATGAGCATACCCATGTGCTGAAGAAAAACTGTTTCATTCTCTGGGCCTCCTAACCAGAGTTGCATTATTAGATTCATAGAACAGCAGCAAATATGCTATTTTTTCAGCCTAACAAATATTACACACCCTGTTCAGAGACCTTAACTACCAGCAACAAATACCCTATATATATAATCATGCTAAAGTGATCATTTTAAGGGCTCACTTTATTACCAATAAGCTTATTCCCTTAATTTCACTATATGTCGACTTCAAAAACTCAAAGACTTTTGCAGCTCTTCGTTGGAAACACTTGAAACTTCTCCTTGTTGACCTGATTTAAATGCACTAACGACAATAGTGGTATACTGATTGGACAAAGAGAGAATGATAATACTCTTGTATTTATTTTGTGAAACTTTCCAAAAGTTTTGAATGTGTTCCTTTAGGACTGTTTACCATGGTAATAATAAGACCTGTTGTACTTGTGACTTGGTGATGTCGTACAGATGTTTAGCATTCATAGAACTGTGACCCTTCTAGTGTCCGGCTTGAGAAATCCCCTGACCTTTATCTGCTTCATAAAGCCAAAGGGAAGGGCTGCAATTCAGTCAAAAAACATTTCTGAACATAATCCAATTTAAAAATAAAACATAACTCTCACACTTCTGCCTACCTACTCGGTTCAAATTTACAATCAGTAAGCAAACAATGCAGCCAGCATCATACAGTTCAGGTTTTACGAGTAGAGAAGAAAGCTGTAAGAGGGTTTAATCAGTGTTCTGCTTTCTGAAGCTCTGAGCTATTTTTTATGGACAGGCTTTTATTGTGAAGGTGTGCCATATCAACGCTTTAAATGGAGCATTAAACCCCCATGTTTTCTTAGCAATAGTTATACATTTTTATTTACAAGCTCCTTTTGTACCTTAAGGTCACTACAAATAAAAATGATAGGGTCAGGCAAATGTATGAATGTTTTTAAATGGTGGGTTTGAAGCATCAGGTGTTGAATATACTCACTGATTAGGAAAAGTGACTATGGTTTGGTCTGCTGATGAAAAATAAAAGTCTAATCTTGATAAAATATGTTAAAATTTGTGTATTATATGTTAGTTGAATGATTACAGTTTTTATTTTGTTTTTTTTCACAGGAAACCAAGGTCATGGTGGTCCCATGTCCAAGTGTCCAGCCTATAGAAGAGGCCCTGAAGACTGCACTGATGATGCCCGTCATCCTCACGCCCATCAACCAGGACACTCTCAGTTCAGACCAGGTGGCCGACCGAAGGTCAAAGAGATGCTCCCATTTCCCATTTGTTTTGTCCGTACACCTGCCTCCACGCTTAGCTGCCTCCCCCCAGAGTCCAGCCGGGGAGAAGGAGAAGGAGAGGAGGGCCTGCACAAGCAACTGCTCGCCGCTTCTGAGTAGCCAAACTGACACTGTTCCTGTGGAGCCCCGGACGAGGTTTCCTTCCCTAGGCAAAACCCAAAGCATACTGGGCGACCTTTTGATCGACTGCATCGGGCAAGCTGGTTCCGTTTTTGCTCGTCAAGTTCTCCAAAACCAGCAAGTAGAGGCTGCCAACCTGCTGAATGGGCTTCACTGTCGATGTTCCTCGACCTTTTCATCAACCAGGTCAGAAGATGAAGCACCCCATACCCAGTTTGCTGTAATCGCTATCTTCAATGAATGACCTGTTTGTTGTCCGTATTTTGACCCCTTTTAACTTTTAACACAAAACACTAAGACCTTTATCATCTTTGCATCACCCTCATGCGCCTTGACATGCAGAGGGACCTGCAGATAACTCCCCCGTGAGGCTGGAGTACACACTCGTGAGAAAGAGGGTGAAACTTCTTCAACTCCCTGATGGCCATCGCAAAACCAAAACAGGAGGAGATGAAGGAGACATTGTCGAGACCCTGGGCAGCATGAAGGAGCAGTTACTAGGATGATGCAGCCAACCTAGAGTTCAAAGGTTAGTGACCTGACACACGGTTAACTTCAATGTTTTTAAAAGTTTTCACCTTTCTAATTCTTTTTTTTTTTTTTTTTTTTTATCTATAGAATTATTTTGCTGAGTGGTGACCCCAATACTAAACAGCCAATATATTGATAGATTATGATTAAATCTTAATACACTAAGTCACCATTGTAATCATTCACAGTCTTCTGTACTTAAGTATCCCCCTCACAGGGAAGCTTCCCACACCTCCAGATATCGTTATGTTTCTTTTTATCTTTTCTTTGCAGTTTCTTTTTAGTTTTATATAGGCAGAAACTTCAAGCATTTCAATTGATGAAAGTTGGCCTTAGTTATCAGGAATATTTTGATGGGACAGGTCACGTTTTTACACTAATAAAAACCCGGCAGAGGAGGAGAAACAAAGCTAGTAACATCTTTCAGTCTGAAAGGTTTAAAAAATGAGTTGTCATGTAGAAAAAAAAAAAAAAAACTACTGAAATGAAGCTGATGGGACGCCACTCACCTGTATGAGATCAGGTGAACTAAAAGCAAAGAACAGATTTTTGATCTCAGAGCGAGAAATATACATGTTGCATTGGCTCAATACCAAAAAGAAGTAGAAAAGGGTGCCAAAAGGAGAAAAAGTTGAATGGGGTACAAAGGTTGAAAGCCTAGCCTTAAAAAGTGTTTTTTTCCCCTGCTGTTTAATATAATATAGTTTTTTGTCAAGTGAACTGGAAAACAGTTGCACTTTTTTGGAAATAATAAAGGTGATAATCTAATTGATTAATTTTACAATGTTATTTTTTTCTTACAGGACCAGGTTAGTCGCTTTGAAATAACATAATTGTTTTATTTATTGCCTAGTAATAAAAAAAACTTGAAGAGTATTAATGTGTGATTAGACAGTAGGAACATGAGCCACATATTTATTCATCAGATCTGATACTGAATAATTGATCTATCTTTCAACACAGAAGAGTTCGTGTTTATCTGCTCTTTACCCAGATTTATTCACCTTTTATGGATCATCCATCTTTTCCTGTATTTTTAAAAAGAATAATAATAATTTGTTTAGAGAATAGAAAAATAAGGAGCTAATTTTTCTCTGTAGAAAAGACGTTTTAGTTATGAGGCTTAAGGCCATTTTGATCGAGTTAAGACCTGTTTTGATCCAAAAAAGGCTGAACTGGCTGGATTTTGCAATTTGTCCTAAAAGTTTGGCTGAACTTTTAAGTACCTGAAAAAAAAAAAAAACCTCATAGGCTGTTGCCAGCAATCCCTCTGGGAATGTTCATGGGCTTGAGTTGTGCTCTTTGTGAATACCCCTCTATGAAGTAAACCCTGATTGGATCACCGCAATATTACATCCATTTACTGCTCTTATTATCAGAACGATAATGAACCATAGCTGCAATCCCAGTAAATATGAGGCTGATTAATGAGAAGTCAGCGATGGATGCATGTTCTCTGCATTTTTCTTCTTCCCAGCTTGTCTCAACAATGTGACTTTATTCCTTTGAGGTCTTCATCTTGCAGCTACAGCGGATATTCCTGTTTTATCGTCCATTTTCATTCTGACTGCCAAAGGGAGAATGTGGCCAATTTATAGCTAAAACAAAACATTGCCTGTTAAAACCACCTAGCTTGAAGCCACTACAAACACAAATATAAATTGTCAGTCTAACTTTGTTTGGATCACGGTTTTTTGTACCTAAATCAAATCAGACTCTTAGAAATGAACCTATTCATAACTGTGTAACTGCAAAAAATGTAAACTGGTAAAGTTTGCACTGCAATTTAAAAGAAATAGTAGACATGACCAGCAGAGGTAGTTTTTGAAACACATGTTTTGGCTTTAAACTCTAATTAGGACTGAGACCAAAGCTATCATTTTAAACAGACACTTTTAGAGCAAGTGTGTTTTCACTCTTTTTAGATGAATATTTTATGTGACTTCAGTTTTCCTGTGTTTCTTAGTGGATTTATTTGTAATATATAAAAAAAAAACCAGCACTCTGCAAAAGTCATGTATCACTGCATTCTTCATGTTTGATATATTTTTCCTCTAAGAAGTATTTTTTTTTTCCCTTTGGACTCCCTCTCCATCATTTTTGAGAGCAGTACCATTTTCACAGGGCACCATTGATCTCTGTCCTATAAATCAAACGTGTCTCTTGAGGCTAAAGGGATAAACCACTGTTGTGTCCGCTTAGCAAAGAAACTGTTTTAATGGGATTTTGACACACTTCATTACTTACAGTCTGATTCAAATCTATCCAAATGTCTCTTGTTAAATCTGTGAAAAATAAACTAAAAAGAATAATAAATGGTATTTTAGACATACAGTAAATGATCAAACAAAAAAGTGTGTTAAAATACTTTGCTTGTTTGCTTATTCCTAGAACTATTCTATTCAGCTAGCATATTCTTTTCCTTAATTTTCAATTCAGATCATGTCGGCACTTTGTGTGTTAAGAAATCATTTTAGCTTGTTCATTTTTTTTGTAATATTACTTTGAATATTTAAATAGTTAGTTGATATCACTGCATGTCTGACCTTTACTGGATTTCTTCTGAATAAACTAATTAATTGCACGACGACATCATTTTGAGGTCAAACACAATTGAAGTTCTTAGTTTGACATCTGAAAAATTACTGATCACTGCTCAAGAAAACTGTCAGTTTCATCTGCTGCAGATATTGATGCATGTCTGATTTATTGACTTGTATTAAATCAGATTTGGTAAAATCCAGTTAAGCATATTTAATTTGAACTGATCTTATTGTGTCTGGATACCAATAACAGCAAAAACTTCTTTATCACTCTGCAATATTGGAGGCCCGTTTTGTTATTAGGAATGGGTATCAATTGAGATTTCAAGAATCAATTTAATTCCGATTTAGAATCAACACTTTTGAACCCATCTGAAATTGGATTGTTGGTACTGAGAACATTTCTTATGCTGTTATCTTTATTTCACAACTGTTTAGTTATACAACATACATAGGCTTCAGTTTTGTATTAATATTCAGCAGCAAATAATTAAAATTATGTTAAAAAAATCATTTTTGGTTACTCAGTTTAATTTATATAGCTTTATATAGTTATATAACACATATCATCTAGAGGCAAGTTACAGAGACAAATTAACCAGATCACACAGTCAGATTGGTTCAAAAAAGTTTTCTGCGTTTGTAATTCAAGTAGATATTCTTTTCTATTGTGGTGTTGACTCTAGCAATCACTTGCCCTAAACATGCACGCAGTGACAGTGGAGAGGAAAACCTACCTTTTAGGAAGTAGAAACCTCTAGCGGAACCAGCCTCAGTGTGAGTTGCCTTCTGCTGAGGCCAACTGAGGCTTCAAGGAGAGAGATGCAGACATACAAAAGGAACATAGAAGCACTGATCCATAAATATTTTCTATGTTGGAAATGTAACGGTAAACTCCGTGGGTTTTTCTGTCCAGGAAAGACTGAAAAACAGGCCCAACTCAATCAACTGTATAGGTCAGGTGTTGATTACTGCACCTTAGCTGAAATTTCTCTCCAGGATGGTGTCAGCCAAAAAGAGAACTGATAAGATGAAGGTAATATGAAAAGCAGAGAGCATAAAGTAAGGGGTTAAACTAAAAAAAATACTGCAGAATGGGAAAATAGAGTGGAGCAGAATGATAAACGTAGGCCCCATATCCTCTAGCAGACTAAGCCTATAGCAGCAGAACTATAGGGATTGCTTTATCGAAAAGGAAAGTTTGAAGCCTAGCCTTAAAAGTAGATAGTTTTATTGCCTCAAGGAATAAAACTGGTTGTGTTCCAAAGGAGCTGGGTAACTAAATGTTCCACAGCCCTTTATTCTGTTAAAAACTCTAGTAACATCTAGTACATTCAGCAGATTGAGAGCAAAGGGTTCTGTTAGGAACATGGGGAACTTTTGGATCTTTGATATAAGATGGAGCTTTCTTATTTGGTGCTTAATATAAAAGAAGGATGATTGTAAATTCTACTCTGGATTTATCAGGAAGCCAGTGAAGAGAAGCTAGGATAGGAAAGTGATATGCCATCTCTCTTTTTAATTTTCATCAGAACTCTGGCTGCAGCATTTTGGGTCAGCTGAAGGCTTTTAACAGTTTGTGGATTTCCCTGATAGTAAAGAATCACAGTCGTCCAGCCTCGACGTAGAAAATGCATGGACTAGTTTCTCATCATCAACCCTGTATGAGTTATTTCTAATGTTTGCAAATATTCTAGAGATGAAGGAAATGAAATTCTAGAAACCTTTTGATATGGGATTTAAATGGCAGGTCCTGATTAAAAAATAAAAACTATTTTTTTTTAGTTTTATGGAGATGAGATAAATGTAATCCCATCCAAATGAAGTGACTGACTAATCAGCTTCTTTTTCAAAGACTATCTTCTGTTTTGTCTGGATTCAGAAGCAGAAACTTAAGTCATCCAAGTTTTATGTCTTCAAGACATGCCTATAATCTATGTAATGGGTTAGTGTTATCTGGATTTATAGATATATAGATATAGCTGAGTATCATCAGCATAACAGTGGAAATTAATCCCATGCTGTCTAATAATTCCTACCGATTGGGAACATATATATAGTAAAGAGAATTGGTCCTAGCAATGATTCCTGTGGTACTCCACAGGTAACCCTGGAGGATGGGGAAGATTTGTCATTAATGTAAACATATTGAAATCTGTCTGATAAATAAGATTCAAACCAGCCTAGTCCAGATCTCTCAATTCCTACAAAATGTATCAAGCCTTTCCAAAATAATAATATGACCAACTGCATCAAATGCAGCACTGAGATCTAACAGGACAAGCACAGATAAAAGTATATTATCTGAGGCCATGAGAATATCATTAATGACTTTCACCAGAGCCTGACTGAAGCTCTAAAAACAGTTCATTATGTTGTAAATTCCTACACATTTGATTGGTAGCTATTTTCTTAATAATTTTAGATAAGATTATATATAGGTATATATCCGATCAAGTTGTTAGGATTGAGAGAAGGTTTCTTGAATAAATATTCAATTACTACCTTAAAAGCCTGTGGAACGTATCCCTGTAAAAGGGGTAGATTAATCCCTTATACGAATTGATCTGTAGGGATTACTATGGGAATCAATTCAGAATTGAGTATTAAAATATATATATATATTTTTTTTCTTTAAACATAGCTCTATTCACTGCTGTTATTTAAAGATTTGTTGATAAAGAATAGATGATAAAACTCCAGAAGGCCAAATTTTATGAACTAAGATGTTCAAACTGTCAGAAAATCAATAAAATTAACAAGGGTTATAGGTAATCTGAGGAAAACACTACAAGTGTCCGCTGTTAAGGATATCTGTACTACAACAGCCTGCTGTTCAGAAGCATTTCCACCCTACAGATTATCAAAGGCATACATTAGAATGATTGAATTATGGAGAGACAAGCCAGTGCTTTAATTCAATAAATCTGCATTCCCTAAAAAATGTTGTTAATGTGTAAATTCTACTATAGAATCTGTGGAGTCTTGATTAACATCAAAACAGTAGGATAACAATGCCTTCTATCTGTTATGTATGTTTGATCTGTTTTTATTCTTGAGTAAGATCGCCTGAACAAAACATCAGCTGCTGGGACTTCTCCACAAGTTCATTGTATTCAATCACCAATGAACAGCTCATGACATCTTTTATGTTTGTTTGTGGTAATAAGTGCAAATATGCAACGCATTATCTTACAGACTTTTCTTTCATCTACAGACATCATTGTAACTACCAATGGAGAGCCTGTTACGTCAAAGGAAATACAATCCTGCATCCACTTGATCCAGGAACTGATAGTGGTGCGTTTGAATCAGGCGGTGGCCAATAAGCTGATCAGCTCTGTGGACTATCTGAGGGAGAGCTTTGTGGGAACGCTGGAGCGGTGCCTTAACAGCCTAGAGAAGTCCAACTTCGACTCATCTGTGCATAATGTCACTTCTAATCATCTTAAACAGGTGGGTAGGAGTTTATAGAAAAATAGAAACTTATTTTCCGTCAGCAGTGAGAAGTAAGTGTATTATTTAGTCTAAGTGTACATTTTGTTCTTTTAGTTTAAAGTTGGAGGCAGATTTGGATACATTTGAAACGTAAAGAGGCCTATGGAGCTAGATGGGTCTCAATTTTCACAAATACACATAAATGAATTAAACATGCACAGGACAAGATCCACACGTACACAGATCGTTTCACACAAGCACAAAAAAAATCCACACATGCACAGAACAAGATTCACCAAAATATGTCTCCATAAACAATTATAAATGAAATGACAAAGTACCAGTAGTCTTTAAACTTCACTGCATTTGTGTGTGGAGACTGCCCTGACATGCCTCAATACACAAATGCATTTTTTTAAGCAGGGATGGTTTACCACCAATCACAAAGCTCCCTTGTATAAGCCAATAAAAAGGTAGTGCTCCACATGGGATGAACACCAGATCCTACATGCTCTGCTCCGCCCCGCAGACATACATTGTGCGGAGCACTTTCACACTCATTTCAATCAATGAGAGCTTTTCCACATCCACCGCTACTCCTTCCAACGTCACCGTCCATGTATGTCTTCTCCGTCCTTCGATGTCAAAATAAGGAACCGAGCCATTTTTAGCTCCACTTCGGTATAGCCAGTTGCAATCGCACCAAACAGGAAAAAGGATGGCGAGAAGATCCGGTTTGTCAAATTAAAACATGGTAACTGCAGATCGGTATATACAAATTAGATCATATTCCCAAAAACTAAGAACGTTTATTTAAATTATGAGATGCTAATTATTGGTACTTCAACATTCCAGGAAGCAGATTTCTCATCTCCATCGAAAAATATTTATTTTATACCCAGAGGCTAAGAGTTAAATCAAATCTGGTCATAAAAGCTTCTAAGAGCTATTGACTGGGCTTCTTTAGCTGAAAAATCAGTGGGATAGCATTACAGTAAGGCTGAAAGGATTCCAGGAGTGATTAAAAGAAAAAATCTTCAGCAGAATCTGCTCCCTGTTTCAAATGGATTTGAATCAGTTTTTCATCATAAGTTTCACAGAAAATATTTGTATCGGTAGTACAACATCTTTCTGTACATTAACCAGGACTGGGCGCAATGGTGGGGAAGGAGTGGAAAACATTAGGGTGAATGCCAATATCGTTATAATAAAGCAATAACTTCACAGGCGGCCATATTTAGGACTTCCTCACCAAAATGCCACCATATCCTGATCTAATCGCTGGAGTCTATCCCAAACCCTGTTGAGCTTAGCAGAGATCACCAATGGCGGTGTTCTCCCTTCATTCAAAGCAGCACTCCTCAGTCACAGGTACACAAAAGTCTTCTTTGAATAGGCTCTATGCACAGCTCCACTACTTCCTGAATTTAATGCAGCTCCTTTGTTTCCTGTCTTTCATTACTGGACGAACTGATTAATCCAGGTGTGTCTGGCCAGTTACTTAGGTCATACACACCTGGATTAATCAGTGCATCCAATCATGAAAGACAGGAAACAAAGGAGCTGCATTAAATTCAGGAAGTAGTGGAGCTGTGCATAGAGCCCATTGAGCCCAGCTGAGGCTCTACTGAACCACCGGCAGTTCTATGCAGAGGTCTACAACCTTTGCTGCACAGAGCAACATTACAAGTGAATGAATTTCACATCATAGCAGAGCTGGAGCCACCTGGTGAAGAAAGGAGATGTTTCTCAGATCAGTTAGTTATTCTAAAACAAACATTTCAATACATTATTAAATTAGAGAAATATTTGAAAGCGGCAATTACATCTACTTGACCCTTCACTGGGACAATACATGTTGTGTTATTTGATCTCAGCATCAGCACAATGGTTCTGTTAAGGCTTCAGATGTTTTAGACAAAGCTGCTGAAGAAATAGCATGAAGAAGACCAAAGAACAGCTGACTGGTGAGGGATTACGTTGGGGGATATTTAGCTACTATTTAGATGTGTTTCTTTAAAATGAGCCAAGAAAATTGTTAGGGTAGATTTCACTATAAAGACGGCAGAGGATGTTTCTACAATGTTGATTCATGGGTGTTGGATAGAAATGGATGGCACACTGTTCAGTGTTTTTGGTCATGATTTGAGCTCTGCTTTATGTTGGTCTATCGCATATAATCCCCTGAATTAACGATTAAATTTTGTGGTTGAACAGTGACTGATTGTCTGACTTGCATCATTAGAGGTGGGTTTTTAATCCTTTTTATGTTTTCTTCCTCATCAGTTACTTAATGCTGCCTATCATGTGGAAGTCACCTTTCATTCGGGATCCTCCGTCACAAGGCTGGTCTGGGAGCAAATCAAACAGGTGAGGTCTCAAGACGCCTATGAAAAGGGTTTATTAGTTTATGAATTTATGTTAATTTAAGTCTGTTTTCCCCCCCCCCTTTTTTTACAAGATAATCCACAGGATTACATTTGTAAATCCCCCTGCTATCACACCAGAGTGGAAGCGAAAAGTGGCCCAGGATGCTATAGAAAGTCTCAGCGCTGCCAAACTGGCCCGCAGCATCTGCTCCCAGTTCAGAACCCGGTTGAACAGCTCTCATGAGGCCTTTGCAGCATCTTTACGACAGGTTGGAGCTTCTCTGTTCTTTGATTTCCTTTTCTTTGCTGCTAGTGTGTTCTTAAGATTTTCAGTCACACAAAAACTTCTAACCTCCAATGATCAGGTTCAAACTCTGCTCCCCAGATGTATTTTCAAATAAATCGTTCAGGTAGACTGGAAACTGTTTAAATGGATTTCCTGAACAGCTTTATTGCATTTAGAAATCTCTGAACTGTTATATTCAACAACAGCTTCCAGATTTATTTGAAGAAAAAACAAAAATGTCCCAAAGTCTGCAACTAAAGAAAAGAGATGTCAGCCAGGCTGGTTTGCATAACATTGGGTGTGTTACTCAGTTCTCAATTTTGGGAAGTAAAAATAGTAAATCTAAGAGAATTTTACAGACATGCGTGCAACCATTTAGGTCTTGTTCTTAGCTGTTTTTTAACTGGAGTTAGACTGTAATTAAAAAAATATATGCCAAACGCAACTACACCTAAAAAAATAAGGAGTGGTATAAATTAGGGCCGGGCAATTAATTGCATTTGCAATATAATCACAACTTAAAGAAATAGCATCTTCAAATTTGCAGAGCCACATAATTTTTATTCACACTATATTTAACAAGGTAAGACATAACATTTTCTCCCTCCCCAGCCTTTAAGTGGTGATTAAGCAGCTTGAAGTGGGTTTGTCACCACACAGAGAAAGGTTCAGAGAGTAGCAGCCAACTAACACCTACTGCGGAATCAATGCATGCAAATAATAGAGGTAAATCGTTTTCACACAGTGGTTGGGGAAAGTCCTGTAACAATGAACTATAGGAAAGGAAGCTAAAAAAAGTATGTGAAACATCTACAAGCAGGGGTTAGTGCAAAAGGACAATTGAAATAAAATGGGGATCTTGCACTTAGTATTTACAAAATCTGTTCCCAAAATTGTTCTGCCCTATTATAAATACCCCTCATAAAATTATAGTCAAAACCTGTCTTTTATATCTTATTTTTTTTTTCTTTTTTTTGAGCTGTCAGGGTATATATTAGCAAAACTTTTCCATTACAGGGGTATTTAATTTACTTTGAACCTGGTGTGGCTTCAGGTGAAAAATCTTTACAATGAGCAAATCAAGAGGGTCCTAAAGACTGGACTTTAAAAGCATTTATTGATGGCCCAGTGAGTTTATAGGACTTTACTGTAAACAGTCTAACAAATTTGACCTAATTCATAGGAATTATAAGCTAGATAACTTGGTCTAAATACTCTTGCAGCCTTTAACACTTCGAATCAGAAACACTCGCAGCATAGGGAGTGCACAAGACTCTTTTTTTTATTAAGTTAATTTGTATTGGCCTTAGAAGCTCAGAAATGCAGGCACACACATTTTCTCACATCCACATTTATTAATATTTATGAAGCCCACGCTGCACTTCATCTACATTCTCTCTAGTTGTTCACCCAAAGTACAGCAAAGCTGATTACAATCAGCGGAACAGTCTTATTCATGCAGTGATTAAGGTTTTTTAGTCATTACAGCAGCTATAATTTTCTACTAATTCCACAGTTGGCTAATGGCTGATTATACAGCTACTCCACAGCCAAAACAAAGCACCTAAAAAATTATGTCAGCAGTCTGTCACATCACGGTTTGAACTGCCAGAACGACAAACAGCTTTCATGACCAACTCCCCCCTGCTGCTATCTCGGCACATTGCATTGCATTAGGGAAAGGGGTTAGAAGTACAAACAATACCTTACAAGTATGTGATGAATGTAAAGTAGTGCAAACATTGCTGTATTTGCCTGCAGGTATTGAATAAATAATATTCCTGAAAAAGATCTAACTGTTAAAAACCTTTCGTTTAAATCTAGCTCAGTTTTCCAAACTGTTTTTGTTCCTGCATGAAACCTGCCATGCTTAAAGTTTACTTCCAAGTATATTACCTTCCTCTACTTTTTCTTCCTTTCATTCTCTGGTACAGCTCGACACCTGATTAACTTCTTTTGGTCTTTTTTTGTACATGTTGCTGTTTTGATGGATGGATGGATGGATGGATGGATGGATGGATGGATGGATGGATG
>JAGKQL010003374.1:10495-23116 GCA_018398635.1 Cyprinodon brontotheroides | reverse complement strand
AAGAAAGAAAGAAAGAAAGAAAGAAAGAAAGAAAGAAAGAAAGAAAGGATATATCTATATGAATGTATGAATGAACAGACAATTGGGAAAATTAAAAAGAAAAAACAAATAAATGGACTAGCATAAAGATAAATCAGTAGGTGAAGAATTAAACAGATCACCAAATAGTTTTAAAACAACAAATACAAAATGAATGAATGGATAATGTAAAATGAATGAATTGACAGATAAATGAAGGAATGAATAGTTGAAGGGAGTTAACAGGTGGCCAAATTAATGAATTTATAAACAAATGAATAGAAGGGTAGAAAAATAAATGAATAAATGTATGAAATAACAGACAGTGATAAATGGAGGGAATTAATTTACTCATTTAGATTAAAATGAATGATAAAGCGGAAAGATGGAATTAGAGGCAAACAAAAGCATAGCAAATGAACACAGGGATGGATAAATGGATATATGAATGAATTAAGTAATGGAACTAATATGATTAAACATGAAGCATAGTCTAGACTCTGACATGCTTCTTAAGCAAAAATATATAGGCTATTTAGACACCTTTAATGTCTCCAAATCATTTCCCTCCCACCTAGACCTTTGAAACACTTAAATTAAATTCCCTGCCTTTCCAGATTGAAACCCTTGGAGAAGAAAAAAAGCACAAAACAGCAACATTTTCAACAACAACTTTGTTATTTTCAATAACAAATTAATCAACACTGCATGAAATCTATGATTGGCAAAAAGTTAGACTTCCCGGAGGTTGGCAGGGTTAAAAACATTACAGAGTAAATCAAAAATCCATTTTGGTTTCTATTTGATGTTGATGGAGACTGTATGTTTGAATAATTTGGTTTCGGGGAGACAGATTGTCTGCTTGTCAGTCTTTGCGTACACACCCCTCAGAGTGTTTTGATGTACTTCTCAACTGAACTAGAGGTCAGTATTTATTCCTCCCCCCAAAGTGTGTTTACTGTATGCCTGTGTGCTTCAGAGAGAAACGGCCTTGATGGAGCAGAGAAACATCCCACATGCTGCCCAGCCTCGTGCCAGGTCCATCTTAACCCCTTGCTCACACTGGTTCCGGTGCGGTTACCGAGTCCCGACGGAGACCGCAACTTCCGCACACCCCCTCTCACACCGCCCAACCCTTTTGACTACGGTGCGGTGCGGCTCTGCTGACTCCGGCAACAGGTCCGGAGATTTAACAGAAGTTCACTTGAGTTCCGCGTAACTTCACGCAGCGATAACCACGGCCCAAATAAAAGGATTTTTCGCGAGGAAGCTTGTGCGCGGAGGAGCTCCGACGCGCCCATAAGGATAGCTTTCTTGCGAGAATTTTCTGCAGCGCCGGAGTGTCTCGGTAACCGCAGCCCGACAGCTCAGCAGGGCCGGTGAGAGAGGTTTACGTCTTTTAATGACTTGGAATCCTTGCGGCGCCGCACACACCGCACACGGTAAGACCGGAGTCTGTGTGAGCCTGGGGTAATGGAAGTCTGTCTCGGACACAAACATCAACCATAGCATGACAGCAAAATGTCAGCAATGAAAAATGCTTTCCTTCAACACTCACCAGCTTCTCAGTTTTTAATCTGTTTTCCCTGCATTTCATACCTCAAACTATCATCTGGAAAAGCCATTCAATATATTCACTAGATAGATTCATCTTATTCTTCAAGATTAGAAAATATACTTTAAAGCCAGGAAAATAGGTGAAATGAAGTTATAGCTTGTCCTGATTCTTTAGAAACCAAATGTCCTGAGGATTTTTAATATTGTTAACATGCAACTTTTGGAATCCATGATCGGTCATGATTGTTTTGTTGCCTTATTAATTTAATTCAAATCTGTTATTTTCCAAAAATGGACAAATAACAAGAACTGGCTACACAAACTGAATTTTACTTTGGTGCATCCTTGGTCCGATTGCCACCCTCTCAGTGTTTGTTATTATAAAACTTATGTTGTCGGTTCACTTTAGATGACAAAAATGATGTTTTTATTATCCAATGATAATAGCAGCTGGTAATATTCTGTGGTTTTTTCTGTTGCTACCTGAACTTCCTCACAAATCTCCCTCCATGTTTGGGTCTACTATTAGACTTTGATAAAGTACTGACATATTAAAGCTACTTTAACATATCCGTATTTTCAAAATTAATTTTCTTTTGTTTGCTATTTTTCTGTGCATGTTTCAGTACAACAAGTTCTGGTAAACAAACCCTTTTCATGATGGCTACCGCCAAATCACATTTAAACTGTCATGATTCTGAACCTTTAGGTTCTGTTTAAATATTTCTTTTTGAGTTTTCAGTTACACTTTGATTGATGTCTTTCTGTGTTTCCTAGGTAATTGGTTTAATTTCCAGTATGTGTCAATCTATCTGTTTTCTGGTTGTATTTGAGTTCTTATGTATATATTGTTTACTCTCTGTTCCTGCCTTTTTTGTCAGTCTTCTTCCACTAGCTCCCTTATAGATCCTTCAGTCCACACCTGCTCCCAATCAGTTGATTACTCCATTCTTTGTTCTGTTTTTGTATTTATACTCCTCCTCTGCAGTTACTGTTTACTGGATTCTCTTCATTTGTTTATTCCCTCCTTCACCTACGTGTTCCCCTTTGCTCTGGTTCCTGTGTTTGGGGATTTCTGGTTTTAAGCTTCTGCTGCCACCATTGGTTATTAAACTTGCAAGAAACCACCTCAGCTTCCATCTCTGCATTTGTGTCCTTTAAAAACCTCCACACAACAACAACAACAACAAAACCAACTTAGAACATTGAACCATTTTCTATTAATTGTGGTGAATATATGTGTATACAACTAAAACCAGATACTAACATGACGGTATAAAAATTAACCATTTCTTTTTTGCCATCATTACATTATACATCATACATTAAATCAGACTTGTTTGCTTTTTTCAGAATAATGACAGAGAGACGTCTTCAAAATCACTTCCTTAAAATTTTAAATATATTTAAATGAATATGCCCTAAAATAATTTAAGTAAGTGTACAGGAAGATTTTAAAGTTTTATAGCAACAATATCACCTAAATCTTGAAAGTATTTAAGTGGACACTCTAAACATAATGTTTCCTTTTGTGACATCATTAAAAAAAGAAAACAGAGCCAAAATAATAATAAGAGAACTGTGGTGTTCAAAAAGTCTGGTTAATCCTTGTTTAAAATTTCTTGATGCTTAAGAACAACAGCTGTACGCCAGTATATTCACATAACACTGTTGGAATGTGTGGTCTTCAAACAATTAAGGAAAGAGACAGTTTCTGTGTCCCCTACATGAACTTGTTTTAGAGGCTAAAGATGTGTTTCAATCCCTGAACAAAAACAAAAGACTTTGATTGAAACTGGAGCATGTTTCATTATCCACAGTGTATCAAGTCTTTTACAGACATTTGAAAGACCACTCAGCATGGAAGAAGCTGTTACTCAAAAAGCAACATGAAAGCCAGATAACAGTTTGCAAAGGCACTCAGAGACAAAGTCCTTTATGAAAGTAAATGTTAGTGTTACTGACCGCAGTGTTTTGTCCAGATGATTGATGCTAAAGAGGAAGGAAAAAGACTGAAGCTCATAGGTCCAGGAATGGAGGTCAGCTGTTGTGTGGGTGTTTTGATGAAAAAAAAATATGGGACCTTGGGTCCAAAAAGTTGAAGTTAAAATACTAAGGTCTTCAAAATGAACAATCATGGCACCTTATTAAGCACAAAATGCTTTAAGCAAAGAACAATTTGAAATGAAAAGGTGAGTGATATGCACCTGCGTCATTTTCTGACACGAACTTTGTTGGAACAAATAATAAATTAGCTTAAAGGTTAAGTTGAATTAAAGCTGCTTAAAAATAGAGGAAGCAAAATAAAGATTTGTATTTCCTTCTATTTTTTAAGCATCTCAAATGCATGTGCTGAAGGGTTGCTGAATACCATTCAATGATCCCTTTCCCAGGTGTCCTTCAAGAGCTACCTTGTCCAGTTTACCAGTTCGGATGGTGAGCATAGAAAAGCTCTCCATAACCTTTTGCTCACTGACAGCTCCTACACTTTTAGGAATTACATGTCAAAGAACTTATATAAATAATGCATCCTTGGAAAAAACGGAGAAAGAATGTCATTCTCTCAGAAGATCTCAGCATCTATGTTTTTT
Source organism: Cyprinodon brontotheroides (assembly GCA_018398635.1). Taxonomy (NCBI): domain Eukaryota; kingdom Metazoa; phylum Chordata; class Actinopteri; order Cyprinodontiformes; family Cyprinodontidae; genus Cyprinodon; species Cyprinodon brontotheroides. The sequence goes on along the minus strand of JAGKQL010003374.1, from coordinate 18,950 downwards.
GGGTTTTGTGTCTGTCAGAGATATTATACAACTGTAAGCACTTACTCGGAGCGCAGTCGATGTATTCCATGTCGTCCAGGGCGGCTCCTCCGCTCAGATCTTTGGAGCGGATCCCCTCGAAAATCACCTCAAAGTTCCTGAGCTTCCTTAGGGGGACCACAACACGGTTCCAATGGTTCCCTTTATGCCCCGTCTTATTCCACATCTCAATTATGCTGTTCTCAGTCTGTGCAGGACAGATGACAAAAGACACACCATGTGGTAGCATTTCACATTTTGCTCTGGTTATTATAACAAGAGGTTTCAAAGCTCTAGCAGCAATTACTGACAGAAATTCATCCTTCAAACTACAAGTCATGTCACCAGAGAACAGAGCTGAGGAAAAATGGAATAAAAGTATGTTCTGTTGGCAAGTGGATGACTTATTAAAGTGTCATTAACATAACATGGCTATAATACAGTGCATTGCTGATGGATTTGCTTCATACCACATATGGAAAATATTAAAGACAAATCAGAGTATACCCTTCTGGAAGTTCACTCAGTCTTTTCCCATGCTGCTGTTGCTCAGACTCTAAATCATGGTTAATGCTGCTTTAAAACTGCTAACGGGAATGCTCTCCATAAGCCATCACCTCACCAGAGGCTTTCAATATATATAAACAATATACTGACGCATTTTCAATATAAATACACTGTTCTGGCCTCTTGGCTTACTCAATTGAGAGCAAATAAAGAGACAGCAATAAAGTTGTACTGCTATACTCATTTTGTAAAAATATTACATATATTGTAATAATATAACATTTCTGCCTACAGTTAAATAAGATATCCTTTGTTAAAAAAAGATTTCTACCCACCACCAAACTCATTTTACATCTTTCATTAGACTCCACATCAGAAAGCCAAGATGACACCATCAGAAGTTGGATGGTCTTTTTAGTCAAGGTTAGTGCCCAAAGAATCACTGACCTTAACACCTCCCTAAGTCTCTCTCTCTGGTCACTAACCTATAGTCTCCACTTCCTGTGGTTCCTGTTGCTGATGCTGGTGATTCAACCTGCTGCAGTTTACATTACAATAAACGGTTTTAAGCTATCTGATCTTGTCTGGCTGAATTCTGGGTCCTTTGTTTCTGCTCGCTACATAACCAGCTAATCTCTTTTATGACTAGACCTACATTATGACAGTTGTATCTGACCTGGTGTGGCTAACATTTAGAACAGAAAATTACACATATAAAATCATCTCAATGATGGTCTCATTTATCAAGTTAACACACAGCTGCAAATCTATTTAACTGTACAATTGTTTCTAGGTTACTGTTTTTGTCTAGGTTCAACACATTTTTTTTTTTAGAGTTTTACATTAATATCAAAATGGCATTAACTTTCTACAAATACGTTTATTTTTTTTTTAAATCAGCATCATCTATCTCTTGGTTGGTTACAGGCTGCGGACTCTTTACGTCAGCTATATGTCCACACATTTTGTTTTAAAAATCCTAGTAAAGAGTGGGGCTTGTGTTACAAAACAATACCCTATATGATTGGTCAACCACACTTCCTCAGCATTGAGTGTTGTCTTACTGGGTACCCCCCAACATGGCAGGTAGATTTGACAGTTTAACCCACAAATCGTAAAAGTTTACTGCATTTAGCGGATTGGAGTGACAGCGAGAGCCAAAACTGGTTCTGGCATGCACATTTTTTAAAATGATATATGCCATTTGGGAACCTGCAAATGCCACTTTTGGCTATAGGTGCTCCTGGCGCATTGCCAGGTGCCAATTTCATGCCCTGGTCAGAGGTAAACCTCTGCAAAGCAGAACCAGAGGACTCTGAACAGTCCCTGACTATCACAAAGGACATTATTGGCTACCCTAAGAATTTTATTTTTTGTAAATCCAGCTTTAAGGTACATAATTAGTTTTAGCAATGTGAAACTTTGAGTGAATGCAGACAGAAACACAGAGTTTAAAAGACAATATTTTACATTAGTTGAATTTAAAGTTGCAAGAAATGAGCATAGTCTTGTCTGCAGTGAGCAGAGCTCTAGTCTAATTTACTGAAAAAAACCACAGAGGACGATCAAAGTCACATTCTACTCCTCCACTGTAAGGTATATTGAAATGCAACCTTGGCTTGCACAGGCTGTCCCCTCTGCTCTGACACCCTAGATTCGAAATAATCTTGTTACTCCAAGACAGATTAATAGGTAGAGTAACAGCAGGCTGTATTAAGATTTATGTCAGGAAGTAATGACTCAATCTGTAAAAGCAGTCATAGAGCAACATACAAATTTGCCTTGATAGCTCTGACTTTGCTTTTTTGGCATATAAACTTGATTAGTTTGTTTGATTTGTTTTGGATCTTGGTATCAGGACCTTTCAGTCCTGGCACTGCAAACAAAAATTTAGGATTGAGTGCAAATATGTTGCAATTGTGAACTTATTCTGATGGATGACAAGACAATGCTAAAACTGAAATAATATTCAATTCAGAGATCATTGTGTTAATGTTAAATCACTGAGAATATACTACCTGACTTTGTTTACTTGATAATATAATCTTCTTTTTAACAATGATTTTTAGTTAATCAGCGGTTTCCTGCTTCATTGATTATGGTGAGAGAATCTTCTCTCAGGCTATCACACGCTTGGCTCTAAATGGAGATGATATTTTGCGAGATCTGATAACATTATGTTAGGAATCCAGTTTGTGTGGTTTTGGGCTTTTGTTTGACTTCCCTCCTCCACCAGGTGGGTGCCTCTGGTTCTCGTTTGGCCTCACTCACACACCTGCGGATAGTTACCTCTATTACCGGAAAGAACTCTTTTATGCTTCTGACTGCCACTACTCGACAATCAGCAGTGCTTGCCAAGTTTTGGGTAATTCTACCATGCTTGAGTTTTGCTGAGTCAAACTGAGTTTTTGTCCAACCTGAGTTTTAACCTTGCTGTTTTCGTTCTTGCCTCTCGGCAGGAAGTCATCCCGTAAATCTGGATGTTTTGGACCTTCTTCCCTCTGGAAGGATTCTCTCGAGCATCAAACTGGAGCTGAGTGATTCAAGCTAGTGGGCTTGAATGTACTTTCCCTCAAGGATTGCTTCTGGGCTGCCTCTCTTGAGCAGGGGATTCCATTCTTCACGTAAGAAACCTTTCAAGCACCGCGAGGAAACCAAGTGGCAGTCAGCTCCTCCATTCCTAAAGGAAAACACCTCAACCTTGGTTAAACCCTGTCCGTCCTTTGAACGAAAGTAAGTCACTGGAACAACTCCACACACCGACTGGATTCAACAAGAGACACCTTTTTCTGGAAACGCGCCCTGCCTGCAAGGTCTTAATTCCCTTTTTCAAATCAAAGACACAAATTTCCCCACTGAGCCTGAACTAACCAAGTGAGAATCTTCCCCTCACTTTTCAGTCGTCCCGGTTCGCCAGTGTTCGCAGAGCAGCACTGGACTCCTCTCAACCTACTCTCAATAAAACCTGTTAAACTTTTCCCTGGTCTTTCTGCTGTTTGGTCTTCTGCATGCGGTTCAGATCTTTTAGATAAAATCATGACACATTAATTCACAAACTCCCAAAAATACATCTAGCCAGAAGCCAATATATGTATTAATCTTGAATATCCAACCAATGAAAACCAGAGATGTGTATGATGTCAACCAGCAGCGGTCTAAAGAAAAACAAGCATGGCTGTGCCAGTGGACGCAGACTCCGCTATGCAGTCTGCTTTAGCTGGAGCAAACAAGTACCATTTGTTCCTTTATGGATGGGAAAGACGTTTGCATGTTATTCTCGACCAGATTTGGCAAGAGTTAGATTTATCATTTAACTCTGCTAGTTGTGAAACAAATCTAAAGCTGCAGAGGGATCCTGTTGTTACTGGCATTTCTGCTGTAAAACTTGGCGGCAATGACAAAAAAGTAATCGGTAGCGATTACCAGCTGGTATTTGGGAGCCCGGAGTCAGGGCTGCTCAATTCTATATGGAACAACATGCTTTCATCCTTGAACCAGTAAAACATTGTTGGAATCATTGTGGATGAAGTACATGTCACATAAAAATGGTAAGTGAACATGAATACAAGTTTGTGTACAAATGATACATCACAGCCAATTACTACTGCTACAATTGGCTAAAAGCTTTACATGAGAGGCTGGTGCCTCTTGGTAATTTACCCCACCAGCTTGAAAAATGATACTAAATCATCCTTCCTTTTGCAAACACTTTCCACAGGAGACTTCTAAAGATGGATACTGCGTAGAATTTAAATTGAACAATAAACCTATAAATCTGGCTTGTGCCAGGTTATCTAAAAAATGCCAGCTCACTAAAAACTTTAAACCTGAGTAAATATACAAAGATGCAGACTATTTATTATATCATTGTTAAAAGGACTGGCTTATTTATAAGGCATGTCTTTGGTAGGGAAGATGAATTTACAAAACATCCCCTAAAAAAACTATTAAAATTTCTGAAATAATTTGTAAGTCATGGCATATTCAATTGGTGATGCAGGTCCTTGTTAAACTAATGATGTGCCTTTGAGTTTTCCACCTTTTGTCAGACCAGAACCACAAACTTCCATCAGTATTTAATGTGATAGATCAACATAAAATGTTACAGTGGGAATTTAAACTGTCATGAAAAGTACAGCTTTCAGATGTAGCCTGCAGCCCAAATTTATGGAGTCATTTCACCCTTTCATGCACACTTAAAGAAGTATGCATCTTGATATAGTGAAATGTATGACTTTTTATCTTTTCAACATATTTTAAGTTCAGACAGATTGAATAGAGAGGTTTTTATGTTTTGCCACAAATCCTTCCATGGATTTGGGTCTACACTGAGCCATTCTGATACATTAGTAAGCTTTGATCTCAACCATTAGCTTTCTACAGGGGCCATATGTTTACCGTCTGTCCTACAGAAGGTGATCCTCCATCTTAGTTTTAAGCTTCTAAGAGAGATTGTCCAGTATCCATCTTTGCTGCTACAACAAAGCATTGAGATGGTTTGCTATGTTTGTTTTACTCCAAATAAAGAGAAAATAAACAATGCACGAGTAATACACAAGTCAGACCTGAAGGAATTTTACCCCACAAATTTTGTAGTGTGAAAACATAAAGCTTTTTTCATTTTTTTCATCCACGTTTACTCCCTCACTAATACAGCTAAACACAACAAGAAGCACCAATATAGAACTGATATGATTTGGAACACAAGCAGACCACTGATGGCTACATAAATGATTGGATTTTCTCAGATGTTGTGGGATCTAAATTCACTGTATGTGAATCAGAAATTCTGTTAAATTTCAGAATTCAAAATCCTTTGACACTGTTGGTGACTTCCTCTTTTGTTTTGGTTTGCTGTTCGTAATTCAGCAACTGCCACACAGCACAATTGCTCCACATTTACTCCAGATGCCCCTCACAAATATTGTGTAAAGATTTAGTGCAGTTCAGAGTTTTGAAATGTTGTTCAGTGATGCTGGTTTGTGAAGGGTAAACTTAAACAAACAAACTCTATTGGAAAAATTAGGACTATAGCAAGATGAGGACGTTTTGGCCTCACCTTAATTAGGTTAAGATTAGGCTTAGGAATGCAATGTTAATGCTTGGGTTTAAAGTAAGGGTATAGAAAGGGTTGAAAAGGGGTGAAGATCAATAGAAGTAAATAGGAGTCAGCATATTACCCTTACTAAAAAAAGCAAGACAGGAGAATGTGAGCTATTAACTTTGCATCAGAATGAGAAACATTTTATCCAATTTCACCATCAGATTCAGGACCTTTTCTTGCAAAGTGAGTACATTTTCCTGGTCGTCACAAGCTATTTTGCTAACAGTTAGGTTTAGGACTGAGGTGTGAGTTTAGTTTACCGTAGTTTAGGTTTATGGTGAGGTATGCACTGGTAATGGTTATGTGTGGGGTTATTGTCAGAGGGAGGGTGTAGAGAGGGATGAAAATGACTGAAAATAAATGGAAGCCAATGTGACATGGTCCTCAGTACATGTAGCAAGACCAGAATGTGAGTTTGTCTGTGTAGAGACCAATATCAGGTGTCATGCACAAACCGACATTTTACCAGAGTTTTCAGTCCTAATAAACTTGACTATGCTACTGTTTTTTTTCTCTTTACCCTATACAGGTATGCTTACCCTGTCACTGCATGCATGGTGTGAGGGATTGCTGAAGGGTCAAAAACAAAATACAAGCGAATATCATTGCTGCACGCTCATCCAGGAAGAGCATGTCCTGCAGGTCAATGACTATGCAACCAGGTGGCTTTCCTTGATAGAAAGTTCCTTGAGATTATATTGGTTGTGAATTGGTACTATATAAATAAACTGTGTTGAATTGAAAATTAATTTAACTTTTAATACTCATGCCCTGACTAAAATTTTTTTCTATCTATTTTTTATAGGTGTGTGGGAAATTAATCTCCAAATTTTTAATAGGTGGGAGATACTGTAAGACAAGCAAAAACGCTGCAACACAACTCTTTTCTCAAAACCATCATGCAGGTGATTAAGGGAAAGAGTAGCAAAGACATTGTTTTTTGTTTTTAACTACCTGCAATATAGTTAATTGATTAAATTTATTACTTCAGTGATTGCAATGTATATCATGTAACAGCCATCTTTTTTATCTGAAAAAGCCTCCCCAAGTCACCTTTGTTTTAAAAACCCATATGTCGCTCATTCTGTAACAAAAAGCCTGTTTAACTTAATCATGAATGACTTTTAAGATTGATACCAAGGTTCTGCTGTAACAATCTTTTTGACCTTCAGAATTTCACACAAGGTACCCACTGGCAAGATGCATTGCTTATGTTTAGCCTTCTCTTCTATTTCTGCTCCACATACAAAATATCTGTGTGTGTGTGTTTTAAGTTACTCTCTATGAGTCAGTAAATTATCAAGCCCATAAAGTGCATGTTATGCATGAAAGCGCAATGCAATATTCTGTAAGTGCTAATGGCTTTTGAACCCGCAAGGTCACACATTCACCATAGGGTTCCAAAGTTACACTGAGCATCAGATCTGTCTTTTTACAAAAAAACACACGCCCCATGACCCACACAGACACAAGCTTGACTAATGTAACATTTTCTAATGCCCTGTCTCAGGGTTTTAAACCATCTCTCTCTTGGTGTATAGAATTTAATGGCTATTTTACTATTCACAGCAAAACCATTTTGTAAGCTAAATTTTCCATTTTCCATCCAGATGTGAGAGAAAAGGCAGACATTTATCATCTCACCTTCTCACAAAAGAGTCACATAATCAATGACAATCAGCACAGAGCCTATAACACTATTAAAAACCCATCGTTTAAGTTTCTAATATCCTATTCACGATATTGCTTTTAAGGAATATCAGTGGAATAAAAGTGTATAAAGCAACTGCATTTAAAGGGAATCTTCAAATATTGTAGCATTTGCAGACACATGAGGTTTTAAAGAATTTTTGGAGTTCAGGTTTGTTTCACATTTTTATAATGGGGTTATTCACTGTAGAAAATAGTGGAAGGAGTGTCATTTAATAGAATTTTAAAATAGGCAGTTGCCACAAAATTACAGACCCAATCATAGATTCTGAAAAGGTGGCATTAAATTACAAGGTTATTTTTTTTTATATGCAAAAAAGTGGGCATGTTGTGGGGGATCTAAAGATTGCTATTAAAATATTAAAAAGGTTGAAACTTTTGGTTCTGTGCATGAAACTGAACACATTGTTTTGTTCTACAGGCAGTTTAAAATTATCATAAAAGGAAGAGGGATGCCTAAAGCCATGCAAATGGAAAAATGTATAATTAAAAATAAAAGTAAAATTATTCAAACTAAAAATGCTCATATTTAAAACAAAAAAGAAAATAACTGTTTTTGAAAAAGAAATGGATTGGTACACATTGTCTGCGGAATTGCAAGTGCAAAATCACCTTGCACCTTCTTTTGAAGATTCTGTACTCTCAAGCTTACAAATATATGTTTGCTCTGTTTGAGACAAAAACATTCTGAAGGTGAGATCCTCAATGTTGAATTGCATAGCATTTTTATACTGTATTGATTTTCGTATCATTTGATGGAAGTGGTGACCTAATGGACATAGTAGAAATGCTTGCATTCTCAAAAGGCAGCAACTATATGCTCCAAGCTGCCCCCTGCTCCTTAGGGATGGTCCGCAGAGGTCAAATTTCATAAAAAATTTACATTTGCAGTGACCAATAGAATTGATTATTATCAATGTAATTATCATCGCCTGTGGTTTGCAAGAGAGCTAACATAGGGTTAATGGAAAGGTTTGGGAACCCCACTCTGGGCAACAATACCTCTTCATCTAAATAAGGTAGCACATTTTCTACCTCAGAAGAGAAAAGGTTCATTTTTAAAAAGTTAATTCGTACTGAACCCTTGTGATATATATATATATATATATATATATA
>JAGKQL010003374.1:0-10095 GCA_018398635.1 Cyprinodon brontotheroides | reverse complement strand
ATATACTGTATATATATTGTTTATTCTTAATGCACCTTTTTCCTCCTTGCTTACACCTTCTTTAATAACTATGCCCAATATGTGACCAGTGAATTTCTCCGCCGTGAGATCAATAAAGCTCATTCAATGTATATATATATATATATATATATATATATATATATATATATATATATATATATATATATATATATATATATATATATATATATATATATATATATATACTAATATAAGTCTGCAGCAGCAAAAACTGTTTCACCAGGGAAATCAAACCAAAAAACTCTCTCATAAGAGAAAAGATAAAGGATAGAGTTTTACCGCACAGACATATGAGGAGAATGAGTCAACAGCAATGGTTTGACCTTCAGTGAGCTAAAGTTAAACAAAGCTGAGAGAAAATGGATAAGCAAAGAAATCTAGAGGAAAAAAAGCAGAATCTATGTTGCTCCATCTTTACGCATAGGCTTTTATGGCAAAAACATGAGGCCAATTAAGCTTTAAACCTTTAAGAGTCACAGACTTAAATAACTTTATATATTTCCATATCTGAACTCCCTCTGGTGTCATACAAAGGATTTCTTATTTTTGTGTGTTCTGTTTTGCCAATATAGGTCTGGGAATAGATGTCCCAGAGCTAGATGATGGCCCAATAGATTTCCTTTACAAGCAGACTAATATGAATGTTGTCATAAGGTTTTGCTAGGTACTTGTATATTAAACTTTTATTTAAAGTTATTTTGGGAGTAAAATCAAATACAACAGGGATGGAAAGGGAGATGAGAAAGAAAGAGGGTATACAAACCAAGAGATAGAGATAAAGACAGGAAACACCGCATGAAAATAAGAAAAAATAACACAGAATGTGCTGGTGGAGATTCTCAGTCATCCAGGTCATAGTATTCCAAAACATTACAGTTAAAAAAACAAACCACTAGACTTTGTTTTCCTAGACTGAAGATGTTTCGCTTCCCATCCAGAAAGCTTTCTCAGTTCAAAATACAGCAAACACACAGAATATACCGTATACAGGAACTCCTACATATCTCCTCCCACACCTGTATGATATGAGAGGAACTGAAAACAGAGAACATAACAAAAGCAAAAAGACAATAGACAGCCAAATAAAACATCAAGAAAAAGCTTCAAGAGCAGTGGGTATCCTTTAGATATCCATGTGTGTGGGTGGCAAAACCTATGGGGATTACACAATATTTTTTTTTAACTGCAGCTTGGTGTTTAGTATTACTGTGTACCCATGAACACCTGGAACCAAACTCCTGTGGTATGAAAGGATGGGCATGCTGGTGTATAAAGGATTTACACATGTTTTTCAGAATATAAATCAATAGCAGGTGTGGGTGACCCCAGACTCACCCTACAGGGGCCTACAGGGCCCTGGACCAATAAAGAGCCAATCCTAGCCCCAGATATCTAGAGGCTGCCCAGATCATTCGGACAGAAGAAGGGTAGACATAGGGATGGCCCCTCCACCACTGAAGGGCTGGCAAGAGCACCCAGAGCCAGACCCCTGATGGACCAAACACTAAAGGGGCTCAGAGGCCATAGTGCCTAGGTCGCTGGCAGCCTGTCACCCCCAAGGCGGACCCATGTGAGAGCCTAGGGGTCCAAGGCCTGGGGACGCACTCACCCCCTAGTGGGGGACCCCCACAGGCCCACAGCCAGGCAGCCACCGATGACGCAAAAGCCCACCTAAGTACACACAACTATATACCTATGACCATCAGCATGTCAGCAAAGATAACCATACAAATATATAAAGGATTTCTGACTAAATGGTAGGCACTTTGAGTTATTATATAATCCTGTTTGACACAATTTCCCTGGGGAGGTGTGTTGAAGGAAAGATATAAGATTTATCAAGTGGAATAAGACACAATGAAAGTTTGTGTAAGTGAAGCTGCTGCCAAAGTCTTGGATGTCTGTCAAGTGGATGGTGGTGTGATTAAATACTGACAACAATGTTTGTGTGTAAGTTGATAGTGCCTGAAAAAATATTTTCAAGCTCAAAAGGGACTAAGTAATGATTATCAGGACAAATGGTTGGTGTGTATTGCTTTATTTTAATGCAAGCATATAATTTGTATAGTTATAGGATGATGTGATAGTCCCTTTTAAGAGCTTTACTGAAATGAACTTCATTAAGATGGTGGGGGTAGGGGAATTTTTGGCCCAGGAGAGAACCATGACCCCCAATTCAACCTCCCATCCAACAGCGCCACAGATCAAACACTGGTAGACTGGCAGCATTATCAAACTCTTAACCAATTTACTATGAATATAGTGTGGATATTTACATAATTAATTATAGGCTTCACTGGCTGAGTGTTACCATGGTAACCATGACTGACAAAAGCGCAATGACTGAATTAATTTCACTCTTATCTTCTTTTTTTGACTCAATCAAAGCTCTGCCTACCTTGATCCAGTAGTCGGATGGTCCCTGAGGCCTTATCGAAAGATAGTACCAAAAGGACAGCTTGCAGATAGCACTTGATTCTTTCCAAACCGAACTCTTGATGTGAACTCTGTCGCCTTTCAGTCCCACCGGTGTCGCCTCAAATACAATAAAATGGCCTGGAGAGGCAAAAGAAGATGAGAGGAGATGAAGGGAGAGTGGGAAGAGCAATAAAGGCCAAAATTTAAGAATCTATTAAAAACCCACTGGAAAACTGCTTAAAACTGCTACTGGTCACTCGTTGTTTGTTAAGGAAAATTCATAAAAGGGGAAGGAACATTGTAACATTGCTGAATTGAAAGCAAAAGCATCTGGAAAAGTCATCTTTATGTCTGAAAGCACATCTGCCCACTGCTTCGGAATAGTACGTTTTAATCTGTTCACTGGATAATTTTGCTTAATGCTTTGCAGAAGTGAAAGTGATAATTACCCTGTTTTTATTTGATTATGTTAATCTTTAATTTCAGTCATTTACCATTACACCAAAGACATATTTACAAGAGTTATAGCCAGATATTTAGTTGCAAATGTAAAAACACCCTCGTGCTTTTCTGGGGTTTTTTCTTCTTACAAAACAATGGGAAAAACAGATGTGAGGGGCTGCAGATTGGACAAAGTATCAATTTTCTTAACCTAAATAGAGGTTCCTAATTAAGTAATCAGATTTAATTCATTTCTCATCAGATTACTTCCAAAAGATTTAAAGAAAAGAGATGCAGGCATCTCATATTCAGCATGCAATGTTCAACAAGTTAATGCTAATAATCACAATACTATGCTCCTTGGCATTCAATATTCAATATTCATACTCTTCTGCATTTAATACTAATTAAATATAATTTGATGCCTTGTAGCTATGAAGTTATTCTGATAACAGTATGTGTGTTAGTTTTAAATCCCAAGTTTTTTACATTATTATAAATTAGTCTTTCCTGATTATTTTTACACTTCTTGACTACTTAGTCATGTTTAATAATTAGGATGGGTTAATTACCAAGCTTTACTTTGGTATTTATTTAAATTGTTTTGATTGCAATGCCCCTTTTCAAAGAGATTTTAATGACATTTAGATTAATACTGTGAGTTCCCATTTTTAGGGATATTATCATACTGTGTCACAGCTCATTGATTGAGTCTGTGCCCTGAGTAGAATTTTCTTTTTATCCATTTCTCATTCATGCTGTGATAAAAATCAGACCTTAGTAAATAAACAGCAATCTAAACAATTTATTTAAACAGATTTATTGGCTGTGGACTAAATTTGATCCCATACCGTTTTCATCCTGCAGCGTATGATCGAATGGTGGCCGTATGCTTTGTACAGATCCGGTACCAAGTGCCCATTCAAAGTTATCAGCCAGTGAGCTCTTCCAGCCACAGAGGCCGTTCTCAAAAGAGCAGGAGGTGCCACAGTCTTTCTCATCCGTACCATCGCCACAATCATCCTCAAAGTCACACCTCTGCTCTGGTGTGAAACACTGGCCTTTTCCACAAACAGATGCGCCTGGTGGACAGAACCCTGGAAAAAAGAAGATAAATAATCTCAATGATCCCATATGCCCTTATTTGCACATTGATTCGTTTTCTGTGAAGGGCTGTTCAGCTTGTTTAATATTCAACTCAGTGATGTATTCAAGGAATAATATCTTTAAGATGCTTCAATCTTTCTTGGTCAGAGGTCAGAAAAATCTTCTGGCCTTGGTAAGATAATCAAGTTACTACCTGCTCTAAAATTAATTAGAAAGCTTAAAGATAACAGTTATCTTAAGCTGCAGACTCAAGAATAGTGTAACTAAAGGCAGGTAGCAGTGTGAGAAATAAACTTCTTTCATCAACACCACTGAAAACAGAATGTATATCCAATAGTATATCCAAACAGATCAAATATATAGCTTTGAACTAAAAAAGACAGGAAGCACAAACACATGCCTTCAAACGTCTTCAAATCTTTTGACATATAAATCATAGAAGTTTCTATCTCTTTTTTTATATTCAACACATCATGTTTCAAACTTAATTTTCAGTTAATATGTGCTTTATTTAATCTGCCAGATTTTACTTTTAAAAGATGGAAAACAGAATGAAGAAATCTGGACACTGAAAAAACACAACTTTTCACAAGATTAACCAGTATCCCAGCAGTGCTGTTAAACCTTCAAGGCACCCTTCTGTGCACAGAGCTGTAGATTCTCTAAGAGGCTTAGAAAGGACACAGGAGCATGGAGCTTTAGGCTCAAATCACTGTATCATTGATGGCGATACTTGGAAGGGGATGGTGGTGGGGGATCTGCTTTTATTGGAGCCTAGCATTCCAGCAGGGTCAGTGCTCAGCTTTAGGGTGAGGGGAATGTTAGAAAGGAAGAAGGGTGGTCTCTGTAATTAAAGACGAGAAAGGGGTGTAAGTCCTTCCTAATCCTTTGTTTCTCTTGAGGTGCAGAGAACCAGAAGCAATGTGACCCAACAAAAGGGACAGAGGAAGCCAGGAAGAGGGGACTCCTGACTCCCAACTGTCCTCTGCATTTTAGAGAAAAAAACATATATTACAGAGAGAGGATCTTCTAAATCAGTCACTGCCTCTCCACACCGCTCACCCTCTCACTGTTACCCATACGAAAAAATGCATTCAAAACATGTTTTAAATGGATTACTTCAGGGTCATGATCCCATCAGCTGCCCTGAGGGACATACTCCCCTCTAGGAGGGATTTTAATGGAATCGGTATTTCAAACAAAACCAAGTAAGATATACCGTAAATAATCAACTTGCCCTGCTTGGTAATATTCTGGCTCATCATTATGCTGCATTGTGTCTGCACTGTCTAAATAAACTGTTTCATCTTTTGCTTCGTGCTTTTGTTCATTCTCTGAGACTAATCCCACACAGTCATGCCCAACCATCCCCCATATTTCCTTATTACTTTACTTAAGAGTTATTTCATGAGCTGGTCAGCAGCTACTAGCAAGACAAAAGGACAGTTAATTGTACTATATTCTAACATTACTGACTGAATAAAAAATTATGAACCTTCCGTGATCTGGATTTGTGAATTGTTCTGTTTATTTAATATTGACAGGATTAACTTTTTAATGCAACACAATTAAAAACAACCTTGTGTCTGGGAAACAATAATATATTGTAGAAATATACCCATATGATTGAGGGAAAATTTTAATGCATTTTAAGGATCCTTTGTAACAGACACACAAAGTGTAATTCAACTTCATGTAAGAAATTAAGTCAATACTAGTAAAACTGTCTTTTGTTGAAGTTAAAGCTGAAAATCTTCCAAAGAATGTCTCCACAAACTTTCAAAGAAAAAAAACTCATATTTTTGTCTGTGCCTTTCAAACTACCTCTGACTGAGTTTGCCACGCATTTATTTACCGATTTCACCCTCACTGCTTCCTCACAGCATGATTCCACCAACACTGTGTTTCACCAATCCAACAAAAGTGATTAGGGTGTGAGCCTTCACAGCCTCAAAAAGGCCTTCTCATTTGCTAATAATATTAACTTTTTATAAGAAAATTGTTTTTTGCAAGCTTTTATTTAGGTATAACTTCAATCTCTATCCAATGTAATTATAAAAAAAGAAGACATTTATAAAACAACCCCTCTTTAGCCCAGCAGGGATAAACGCATGATGGAAAAAATGGATGGATGGATTTATAAAGCTTTGCTTTAGACTATGCTGAGGAAAAAAATATGGTGGAAAAGTCGACTATGTTTGAACACACTGCACTTTCCTTTAATCGTTTTCTTTAATTATCCTGGACCCAATATAAAAATCATGCTTTCCAGCACTTTTCATTAGGCAGAGAACACCGCCGCATGTTTAACAAGCTGATAATGCATCTGGCAAAAGAATGGACATTTGCTATGCTGATTTTAGTTGCTTCTAATTTTTCAAGGTTTTATTTATGGCGGTGCATAACATATACATGCTCACATACCCAATGTGAGCATTCATAACTGTATTAAATGGAAAACAAATTAGCATATTATTCATGAAACAAATATGATCATTTTATGATCCAATTATAAAGTGGCTGTATCAAGTAAGAGAACAAACAGAAGATGTTTGGGTGCAGTTCGCCTTACTGCTGCATCAGGTGATGGTATATAGACTGAGGTTTGCAGAAAAAGCCCCCGAGGAGCAATGGCTCTGCAATTACAGTTCCTGCTGCTTCTTGTCTCATCTGTATTACTGTACATCCTGCCAACACACGGACAGAAAGATCTGGTTTTAGCTACAATTCCTCTCCTCGCTTCCTGCTCAATTACTGAGAGCCAGTGGATGTAAACTCCATTTCAATCTATTAGTGATTTTATTACTCTTTCTGCTACAACGAAGTCATCTATCGTCCATGTGTATTGCCAATATTTGAAAAAAAAATAATTTCTATTTGCTTTAGCATAACATCACAAAAAGGGTTTAAGGTTATATATGTTAGTAACTCAGTAGGTTTATGGTTAGAATCAGAGCTTGTTGATAGAATCTAATGGAAAACTGGTAGTAGCAAATGCAATACTTAGAAAAGTAGACGCACATGGAGCCACACACCATGTCTTGTGAATTGTTGACATCCACAAGACAGATACAACACCACTGCGGAAGACCTCCTGTTGATTACCCGTGGAGGTAGTAAATTGAGGATCTGGCTACGGCCCATAAATAGCCGCATTAAAATAAAAAAGATCGATATTGTACTGAAAAGCGAGGGCTCCACAGAAACACAAACAAATGTCTAAAAATGACAGATAGAACTAAAGTTTAAGGTCTTTGTTGCGAACCACTCCAACATCTTCACATGAGCTGTTGAGAATACACATCTTCTTTGAGCCGCTGTAGCTGAAAGAAGACGAAGGTATAAATGCTTTCTGTTGTTTTATCGTCATTCCTCAGGTAGTGTTTTTTGAATGAGAAACGAGCTGTCAGAAGCGCTTATTTACGCTGGAATGTTTACATTCCCCACAATCTGGCAAACTCCTCTTAACACTTTGCACAAACCACATTGTTACCATAGAATTTCCAAGCAGCTATAATTATCTGACTGCCAAAAGTGCCACAGCAAGGCTCATTAAAATTGCGCCTATCTACAGAGAATTGATACCCCTTCCTAAAAATCAGGAAAATATTTCAATTGACTCTGAGGTATATTTTGTCATGTTAGCAATGATTTTAAAATGTGCAATTAGATTAAAAGTGAAATCTGTTCCTCAGGAAATTAAATATGCTGCTATTTAATGAAAATCTTAGAAGTACTATGAGAAGGCAGTAAAACACCCTGGTAAGAGGTACTTTGAAAAGTAACTGAAGAAACTTCTTAGTGCAGTTGGAATCCTTTTTTACTGTAATGCATTTAGGGGACGAATTGTGCACTGTTGACTTTCAGTTCGTCTCCTAT
Source organism: Cyprinodon brontotheroides (assembly GCA_018398635.1). Lineage (NCBI taxonomy): Eukaryota > Metazoa > Chordata > Actinopteri > Cyprinodontiformes > Cyprinodontidae > Cyprinodon > Cyprinodon brontotheroides. Next base: position 2,208 of record JAGKQL010003374.1, on the reverse strand, counting down.
GTTATTAAGTGCAGACTCAGCGTCACAGCTGTTACCTGGGAACACGACACACAATAACACACCCAATGCCTCACTGGATTTTATAGAGTTGGGTATAAAGCTCCCTTTACATAAGAAGTTTTACTTATCGCTGATCAAAAGCACACACTGTATTTGGGTTCCATTAGTGTCCCAACAGTTACTCTTAAGAAAGATCAATACAGTTTATTACAATTCTGCTATAAAGAACATATATAACCCTCGAAAAGCAAAAATAGATAAATAAATGTTTTAACTTTTCATGTTTTGAGCACAAGCCATACTTTCATCTGTCTTTATTGAGACAAGTATGAGGTTGGTTACAAAACATCTGGCATCTAAAATATATCTCAGCATTTTCCTTTCAATAACTAATCTTTTACTTCTACGGTAATACATAGCTTCCCCAACACTGTTTACAGTGCAGGTGGTGAACTGTTGACCTCGCCTAGGGATGTCGTTGGGCAGTGAAAGGAGTACCGAGAATCTCTCCAAATTCCATCGTTACGGCTTCAGGAGGTCTATCCAGGAGATACAACCTAGGGGACTTGAGGGCGGACTCCCCCATCAGCCAGGCTGAAGTCACTGAGGTAGTTAGAAAGCTTCTGGTGGCAGGGCCCGGGGATGGATGACATTCATCCTGAGTACCTTAAGTCTCTGGATGTTTGTGGGACACATCGCTGCAGTATCTCGGGTGGGACAGTACCCCTGGATTGGTTAATAGTTGGACTCCCACCTCACATTGACATGTGGGGAGTCCACCCAAAACATTTTCATTCTCAGCTTAAAAGTATTCAAAACTAACCAATTTACTAAGTTCAAATTATTTTGCAGCAAATTCTATGTAAAGGGAGCAGAATAAGCAAAGGCCCAGCACACTTTACCCAGCTCAGTACCGACCGCGTGGGACAGAAATGCGGTTTTGTCCAGGTCACAGCACACTGGACCACCTCTATACCCTTTTTATCGGGTGCTCAAAGGTTCGTGGGAGTTCCTCAAACCCCAGTCCACATGTGTTTTGTGGATCTGGAGAAGGGCGTTCAAACATGTCCCTGGTGCTACCGTGTAGTGTGCTCGGAGTGTGGGTTGTGGGGCCCTCTGTTAGGGCTGTCCGTTTCTCTGTATGACGCAGCAGGAACTTGGTTCACATTGCGGCAGTAATTCAGACCTGGTCCCGTGCATGTTGGTCAGTCAGGGGCTGCCCTTTGTCAACGGGTCCCTGTTCACTACATTTATGGACAGAAATTTTTGTAGCGCAGCCAGGACCGGAGGTTTTCCATGTCTGGTTTTTGAAACTCAGGATATCATTTCTGCTGTTTACAGATGATGTTGTCCTGTTGGCCCCATCAAACCAGGGCGCTTGGCGTGCACTGGGGTGGTATACAGTTAAATGTGAAGCGGCCGAGATGAGGTTCGGCACCCTTCAAATCCGGAGCCATGGTTCTGGCGCAGGAGAAAGGTGGACTCCTCTCTTTCAGTACAGTCGTGGGGAGTCCTTGCCTCAAGTGGGGAGTTCAATTATCTTGGGTCTTGTTCATGAGTGAAGGGCGGATGGGAGCAGATCAGTACAGATCAGTAACAGCCGTTAGCACTAATGCAGTTGTGGGGAGCTGGTAAGGGGCAAAGTTCTCTCATTTTACCAATCAATCTATGTTTCCACCCCTCACCTATGGTCATGAGATCTAGGTAATGACCAAAGGACAAAGATGGCCCGAATACAGACAGCCTAATGAGTTAATGAGGGTGGCTGGGTGCAACCCTGGAGATAGGGTAAGGAGCTCAGTTTGAAGCATCTTTTTAGAAAAAAGGCATAGTAGAATGAACAAAACCGATTCACATGTAAAATAATATAATATGGTACTTTGTCTAGATGTTTATTAGTTTGCATCATTTTCTTAAATAAACACATTCTCAGACAATAATCTAAATTATTTTAAATATCAAACAAAAATATAAAGCTGACTAATAGCTTCTCCATTAAATTGGTACATTATTTTTTTAGATCTGTGACATTAATTGGACCATATGCAAAACACACAGATTTACCTTCACAAAACCTCAGAAGGGCAAGATTTATGAACAAAAAGTAAACCTGTGCATAAAATTATGTTTGTTTTTATAAAGTGTTTTTATAATGTTTTTTATTTTGGCATTCATATGAATATACTGGTGTGATAACGTAGTATATGT